>JACSZP010064281.1:0-14236 GCA_016161895.1 Pinna nobilis
AAGTCCCTAGCTACCGCAACCAAAACAATTTTTTTTTAATTTTCAAAAAGTAGTTCAAACTCCCGGGTCAAGGGCTTAAGGTTTATAAGCCAATGGATCAAAAGAAAGTTAAGTACCTTGAAAAATCTCATGATAAAATTTACATCTGTCATAAGTGCTCAAAAGGTCAGGATGAATAATTTAGAAAAGTGTAGGATTGAAAGTGACCGATTGGGTCACTTTTACTTGAGACAAGTATATAAGTGACCCATAGTTAGATGGGGATGGAAGTAACCAACAGAGTGAGACAGACTTCAAAAAGCCCACAGGACTGAGACACACTCACAAGTGATCAACAGAGGTTACTATAAAGGTCTACAAATAGCTCACAGCCATCAGCAGACAGAATTCATAACCATATTCAGATGATATGCAAATTGCCATCCAGCAATTCAGTTCCTCTTAACTTACTGGCATTTATGGCACACATATTTTCCTAATCCTTTAGCCTTCTCTTTAGCATTGCATTCTCTACAGAGGGCCCTGAAACAAACAAGAAGAATATTCATTCACATAAAAAACATTCACAAGTGCTGACCTATCTATAAACCCTAAATTCCCATAGAGATGCCATCTCACCATGTTTATGCCCCTCATCCCTACTGCTCAATGTATCACCCTTCAGTTCTAATGAATCAGATAAGTCTTTCTCTGTCTTTTGATACAGAAGTCCCTCCCCTAAGAAATGTAAAATGAAAAACTGGCCATGAATGATAATTTTATCAATANNAGAAGTCCCCCCCCCCCCCCCCCCAAAAAAAATGAAATATAGACAAGCATAATACTCCCTCCCACAAATGAACTCCCCATTAAACAGATGACATAATTCTGACCACAGAGAAGGTCCTATTTCAAGACAAGGTAATATATAAATGTGTTTTATTTCATGAGGATATTCAAACCAAGCAACACTGAAGAACTGATGGAAACTGGCAGAGGGGGAGACGGGGTTGATTCCTTGACCATCCCCTGAGTTCAGTGACATGATGAAGTTTTATGCATTATTATAACAAAAACAAAACTCAACTTGGGTGGTTTGTTGTATGATTGTTAAACATCCCACTCAAAAATCTTTTACTTTATATGTAGATGTCACCGTGTCTGGTGAAGGGCGACAAATCTTGCTTATGCCCAGTACTTTTAGCTGTGAAGCAGGGAGGGTTCCTTAATGTGTAGACACCTAATGTGACATGGGACCACGGGTTTTACTGTCTCATCTGAAAGACGGGGACAGCCAACTGCAGCATGCTCCGATTCAAACTCATGAAGTTTCAGAAGGTTAAGAGACTAACCACTAGGCTGAGGCAGTCCCAATTCTACTTGGTTATGATAAAATTTCACAAATGAACTGAAGTTGAAGTGAACATAGTAAAATGTGTGTAAAGTACAGGTAAATCAATAATACAATATTTTGTTGTCACCCGATTGATCAAAACACAAATCAATACACATAATGTAACAGACAACAATTTACATGTACCTTCCAGCGTTTTTCACAAATCCAGCGTCAGCTAATATCTTTGAACAAATCTGGCAGCGGAAGCACTCAGGATGCCAGCTGTTGTTCATAGCCTTTATGACACGTCCAACAATGAATTCCCCTGTTAAGTGAAAATTATATTATGTTTAATTCCAAAACATATAATAGGATCTGTAATACAGTCTTATAGATATCTATCTTAACGTTTATCTTGCATTATGCCACACTCAAATGAACATCAAATTGATAGTCAATAAACTATGTTGGATTCACCTACATTTCTTTTACACATCTCAAGATCTTAATCATCAGCAAAATTTACACTTTCCGTTTACTACTGCTTATATGCTACAGTACTATAACAGAAACATAAGATTAAAAGTTTCTTAAACTGAATCAATGACTTTTAATGCCCCATGGCCAGACAAAAGTCAGGGAGGGGGGAAAAACCAATTCACCAGTCTTTCTATCTGTCTGTTCCGCTGTCTACGTATTTAGAATAACAGATATAGTTTGTCCAGCTATCTTCACACTTTTTGAACAACATGTACTGCTTCAATATTTTGTAGGATGTTAATACACATAATGGAGATGTACATGTACATGTAAAGAGGCTTTTGGTTTTTTTTTTTTTTAGAAATAAATGTATTGTCAAAATGACAGGACAATCTAATCTGTTTGAAGATTCCTCAAGGATAGATGTAAAAAGAGTCATATATGACAGGTGTCAGCTGGTCCAGGCGATTTATATTGGAAAATACCATTTTGGGAACCATAGATATAGGGTCATATACATTAGGTTGTTTTTTAATTCAGTGGGTCACTAAGGCAGGTCAGACTGCAGTTTGATTTGGTCATTTTTAGTACCAGCTGCATATAGGTAATGTGGCCACCTTACACATGTTTTATTTCTACTTTTTTAAAAGATTTTTTTATCTCTCCTTCATAGCAAAGAATTCAAGCATAGTATCTGTACAAAAAATTCTTTCATTTGGTAATCTTTTCTCCAAATAAATTCCCTGTGATATTGAGTTCTCGCATGTGAGTAAACCTCATGAGATCTGATTATCCTTTACATGCTTTTGACTCAACAGTCAGAAAGGTAGAATCATCAATCAATCCAAGTAGGATGGTTGAATATACTTATTTAAGGCAAGGCAAACTGAGTCCTAAACCAAAAGATAAAATCCTTCTATAAACCTTGTCCAAAGCCAGAATATACAACCCCTTCAAAACCCTTACCCCAAAACCATAATACATTAACACCACTTTCATAAACTTAGTCCCAAAACAGAACATACATGTACAACCCTTACATAAACCTTGTCCCAAATATATACAACTCCTCTATAAGCCATGTCTCAACACACAACAAATAATATTCACAGAACAAATAACCCTTACATATACCTTTTTCTGAACAAAAATTAATAACCTCTCCTTAAACCTTGTCCCAAACCAAATCATACATCCACTTGGTCATATTCCCAATCCCACATAGATACCCGCACTTATGGTTTTTACTTTATTTAGAATTTACTCATGTCGTATGTATATATAGGGGAACCAGTCTTGAGAGATAACCCCTTCTATCATGCAAGTATGGTCTTTCAAGACAGGTGGTCTCTCATGACAGGATTTAATCATATGATTATATGAAAAAAAGTTTTCTTGTACATGCACATGTAAGTGGTCTCTCAAGACAGGTTTCACAGTACTGTAATACTACATTTTATCTATATACAGATGGGTTTTTGCCATCAATCACATAACAGTAAACAAAATATCAGTGGAAAGTCACATGTATGACTGACGAACACCTCCATCTTATCACTTACATTGTATCATAAGTTTATCATCACAGGGGTAATATGAGAAATGTAGCTCTGTGGTAAAGGCAATGACAGAGTAAGCCAAAGTGATTACTAATATTGATGAGCTAAACAGCATGGGAAATTATTATCTGTTGGCAAGATGTGTTTGTGAAACACGGATCCTCCCGAACAGCAGTAAAGTAACTTTAGTATAGTTCAAAGATACGGTCCAGGCTAAATAAAATTAAAAGTAGGTGAAACTCCAAGGTCAAGGTCATAAGGCAAAAATTGTTTGTACCTCTTGAAAGGTCTTGTCACAAAAAATACACATGTGTAGTATGAAAGCCCTATCACTTATCATTAAAAAATTATGACCATTGTTAAAGTTTTTTAGGACAAACTGACAAACAGACAGGTCAGGTCAAAAATTATATTCCCCTAAATCTCCATTTACAAGGGCATAAAAACTGAGAATATCAGACACAAATTAATGGCAGCATCATACCTTAGTGTATATCACTGGACAATTATCTTATGGTGGTCTCCCTTTGTTTGCTACACGGTCAAAGACCTTATGGTATAGGTTGAATGACAAAAAGTAATTTGTGAGTGGCATTATCAAGTTCATCATCTGGCTAATGAACTCAGAAATAAGTGAATCACTTATCAGATTTCATTTGTTACTACATGTATGTCTCCCAGGGAAAACTCTGCTTCACCATTCAAAGTAAACAGAAAAATGAGGAAACAGAACAAATTACCATGTGTGTGTGCAGAAATACATGTGTGTATGTCTGTATGTTAAGTTGTGCCGATCAAATCCACTTTAGTACTTATTTTCACACAGTTACAGAAAGGATTAAAAAAAACAACAACCCAAAAGTGACACAATTTTGAAAAGTTAGAAGTGGGCCTATTAGTTGTGACAGGTTTTCTTAATCCATACATGAAGAAAACTCAGTAAACAAACATACCACACTTTCCGCAGCATGGGGCAAACAGGACGTGAAAGTCATGCTCACAGTACTTGCGTCCTTCAAACTGAAAATAAGAGGAAATTCACTGAAATTGACATATCTTGTATCAGGAAGAAAACTCATTTAAAGTTAGCTTACAAAAAAAAAAAAAGATATATGTAAAGTGGAATCCACTAATATTGAACCCCGATATAGTGAAATCCCACTTAATCTGAAATGAATTTCATTCCCAGCTAAATTACCTTACTACTATTCTTACCCAGTTATTTTGAAAACCCTGATTATTTGAAAGAAAAATCTGTTCCTCTCCAGCTTTAATATATCCGGGTTGCAGTGTAGTAAAACAAGCCTTATTGACCACCTATCTATAAAGATCTCCTTTTCATAATTACAGCTTTTTGCCATTACTATTTGTCCTACTAGTTTAAATATCAAACTCTAAATTAAGACTCACTCCCTATATAGTCTGGTTTTACTGTCAACCATTTATATACAAGTTTGACTATATTTACAATTAAAGCTGGTTTAAATATGGTGTAGCGTTGAGTTACCGATTTCTGTGGGCGAAAGGATAAGAGTGCAAAAACAATCAACAAATGAAATGTATCTTCCTCACTCTTGTTTTCTTAAAAATATGGTTGTACAGATTCAATGATGTTTCCTTTTGCTGCATTAGAAACAATGTTGCCATGCCGGCAAAGTTAATGGAAAATTTGTTAGGCCGGTAGCATTTCCATTTGCCATTGGCGAATGGGCGACCGCTAATTTCCAGCCCTGCAATAACATTTATGTGGGACTGTTGTTTCCATTTGACGTTTGAATGAAGCTAGCAGCAGATATCCCGTATTCACGTCATTTCAGCAGGAATTTTAGAGAGTTAAATATTCCATCACCATTGGTGATAAGGGTCCCATATTAATGACACCAGGTATCAGGAGGTACATGGAATAGTCCCATGTGTGCTTACCTCATAGAAAACGCCATCTGGAAAAGGTTGGAAGCACTGGGCACATCTGTAGGTGGGAAAATATGGAAACATGTTTAGTACACTATTAAGTGCATGTAATATGTATATAGAAAATAAGTAAGAAAAACAGATCAACAAAGTCAGTAAAACTGTTCCCATTTTCTCTTGTAAGTAAACTAGTACATGTATGTGATGAAAATGAAATTTGTAGTGCATTAATGTTTAGGTGAAGGCTAGCCATAACCAAATTGATTAAGTACTGACAAACTAAAAAGATACACAATATTGAGAATTCAAAGTGATAAGCATTAAAAGCAAGCATAGTAAACATGGCTGCAAAAAGTGAAGCTGAGTATGTAAAAAGCTGTGAAAAATAAGCATAAGAATAAACAAAGAACACACAATAACACATGGAAGCTGAAAAAGCAGTATGCAACAATGAAATGTGGGAGTTTTGCGATTGCAGCTCTTTGGTTTTTGGAGGTACAATTGGACATTGAATAACAAAGGAGGTGGGACCTGTTCCATTGTAAGCAAATGGTACATATATACTGTGGTTGTAAAGAATTAATCCTAGGTAGGAAAAGAAAGAATAAAAATGGACATCTTTGGGGTGTTTATACTAAGGCAGTTTCTTTTGATCATATTAGATGAGGTATCTCCTAGTAACAGAACTGAGAAGCAGGAATTTGCTTTGGTTTCTAATGAGAACTTTCCTTTCTTTAATGTCTACTTAGTACTTAACATGCTAAATGTGCCTTCACATAGAAGATTTCTTCAAAGGGAAAATATCTCAAACTGATGTATTTTCTGATAAGTACAATGTATTTCATATTCTGCCTACCATTTCTCAAAGATATAGTCTCAATTTAGGAGTAGATTACTTTTACCAAGGGAGGTAATTCTTGCCACCATTTCCTACACCAAGTTTTAAATCTGACCACTCCCACCTGTTAGTACTTACACAAAACACTTTGTATGCCAGACCTGACCATTGTAGTTGACCATTTTCTCCCATGGATTAAGATATTCGCTGCACAGGGCACAGACAGACGAAGAAGACTGCATTTTCTTCTGAGCTCTAGATAGCCATTAAGCGCACGACAGAAAGTGTAACAGTTGAGATCACATATCATAACAGAATTAATAATGAAGCAAAATATATGTCACAGTCTTACATAATCACAATGTAATGAAACAGGAATATAAAATCAATCAGAACTGCGTGCATTCTAGACTTGTGGCGAAAGGTCAAGTACATTGTATTAGAGTTCATGCAATTAGTTAGAGAGTTAAAAGTTATTCATTTGAGTATAAGCATGCTACATCTACATATGACTATGCTATTATAAACTGTCTACATTTATACTTGTATAGACTGGGTGTCAAAGTGCAATGAACACTCCCTAAAAATGTATAGGATGTCATGTGTTCTGCCTGACAGAGGGACATTTTTACATACAGAACTATTGTACCAACTACAGTGGAACCTCGCATAAGGACCACCTCACTTAGGAGACCACCTCACTATTAAGACCATCGAAATTCAGACTATTTATAATCATTTTAGGCTATCTCAACCTCACTTAGGAGACCACCTCACTAATCATACCATTTTTAGTCAGTCACTTGGGTGGTCTTAATAGCGAGGTTCTACTGTATGCATTATATCTATTACATGTACTAATGATTGGGCATTGCATTAAAATTTTATATATGCTGCATACGGGGTACATTGTAAGTATATACATATGGTTTAAAGTTTTCTGAAAAAAAAAACTGGCTACCAACGTAAAAAACTCCCAATTTTTTAAATTAAATTTTTTTTTTCATGTTACGTGTTTTCAGATTAAACAATAAAAACCATGGTCCTTTGTAACTAAAAATAGGTGTTTGCAAGACCTCTCATAGCCCAGTGGTGCCATGCCTGGGCTAATACATGTATAAGGTTGAGCCCTTCACTAGCATTTGATGACATCATATAGGAAGTGAAATTACTGAGTAGATCAGGAAACAAAAATAAATCAAGCAGGAATATCATCAAATATATATTTAAATTGATCACATCAACTCAATATGCCTAATGTACCTTGTACATACATGTATTATAAAGGAGCATACACAAGACATATTCTCCTGGTACCAGTATTTTGGCATCTGTAGTTTTAGGGTTTTATTTGCCACTATAAACTGAAATAAAACGTGTGCTGAATATGAGAACTGTATAATGACTCAGAAATATTTAATTATTCCAGTATAAACTTGATTTTTTTCCCTTGTTATCTAGATGAATTATGTAGTTACTGGGATGTTTCCAGAGACCTGACCCATGTAAGGTTAGTTACAATACACATCACATGCTCTGATAATTTCCACTGAAGAATTTGTAAGGAATAATAAGCAACTGGGACAAACACATGTGTTGACAATGTTAAAAGAATTACTTTACACCTCAGAGGGGTCTATCTAAATAGTAATGGAAGCAACAAGGTCATACTCATAGAGAAAGAATACTGCCAGAGGTCAATGTAAATGGTGTCCCTGATGCTAGATATATATGTATAGTAAGGCCATTACCCATGAACATGGATGGCCTACTCAGTAATTATATACATCACTATCTAGTCCTACCAGTATATTGCTAAGATCATTACACGGAGGTTGTATTAGGAGGACTTATACAGATCACTAGGCTTTGATGATTTATACAGATATGCTTGTACATGCACACCTCAGAATATGTACTCTTTGTTATCTGTTCGAGTGCAATGATCTTAATTTTTTTTTTACTGTATCAGAAGAAAAAAATTAATAGCTAAGGTCATGTGTGCAATGTGACCTTGACCTAGTAAATGTGACCTTAACAAATAAACATGGCACTTCCTCAGGTCATTGACTACAATTGTATGAAAAGACTGATAGACAGACAGTATTTCTGATTCCTACATTACCCCCCCCCCCCCCCCAAAAAAAAAAAACATTTTATTTTTGGTGTGAATGAAATTGAGAAAAAAAAAACAACTCTTAAGATGAGTGAAAGCATGCAAATGGTCATGCAAAACAATATGTTAATGTCTGTATTACTTGAGAAAGGCTGAATGTTACAATCATACTGTTCTGATAATCCTGACAAGTTAACTAATGGAACTTGATACCAGTTCATCTGCATAGTCAGAGACGTCAACATCTTACAAGGTCTCCCAGTGACCAGTTGCAGTCCACAGCTATATATGAATTTCCCATAAACATATTTTATTCTTCCATAGGTTTCAATGAATATGAAACTTCCATTATCGACAAAGATAAAATTCTTGACCCTTTTCACACTTGACCCACTTAAATCTTGAAATTTACACATTCTTTTATGCAAACCAAATCTCTGATAGTTGATAGTACAGGTATAGTGCATGTGTCATACCTACATGTTAAAATGTAGGGAACAAATAATTTAAGTTTCAAGAGAAGAAAAAAGTTACCCCCCCCCTTTTTTTTTTTGTAAAACAAGGATTAAATGTAGAAATAGTGAGCGAAAGGCAAATATAATGGTAAAATAAACTCTGAGTAGTTAGTTCATCTTTCCAATGAAATTATTTTTTGTCTTGAAATACCAGTATATGAATATTCATAACAATAAGTTTGACAGTACAAGCATGCTGAGGAATATATTGTCTGTTTTCTATCTACTACTGGGTATAGTTACAGCTTTATATGTTTGTTAAACTGTTCTTTTATGTCCAACTTCACGAATCTTACACTCAAGTGAAGGAGTCATCGAATGTCTTGAAGCCCTTCAAAATTTTATCCTGTGCTTGGTAATGGAGGCCATTGTTAGGAGAGTGACTTTTCATTTAGTGCCAACTACTATCTGTATTGTAGCAGTACTAACACAGGTGTTCTGTACTTTTGGTCATTTATGATTCACCTACACTTTGACTTAAAAATGCTGGACATTTATACATGTAGATTAGGGAAGCAGCTGCCACGTTGATTTCTGAGTTTGGTTTGCTGCAGGATGGATTCTTACTCAGGTCTCCAGCATATGAGGTAAACACTCTAACCAACGGGCCACAAAGGTAGTGCAAAGTGTAGACTGATTGAGTCCAATATTGTTGTTTAACTGTGTTAACATTTAACTAAAAAACTCTTTCACTTACATGGAGACATCTGCAATGCTGGTGATGGGCAACAAATTTGGCCTATGCTGAGCACTTATGGTCATTGAGCAGTGAGGGTTCTTTAATGTGGCAACATTAACTGTGACACAGGACTTCAGGTCTAACCCTGAAGGTCAGAAAAAGCCGACTACCTCTGTAAACCACAGGGTTCTCATTAGTAGCAACTAGGCGGTAAAATTACCCACATACTCTCTGAATTTCACCTGTCACTTTTTCTACAAATAAACAAGCTTTAATGGAATTATGAACCTTATCCACTTCTCCAGTTCTGTCAACTTTCGCAGATTTTCTTCCTACATGTACTTACAAACTTATTGAAATCCTTGAAACCAGATTTGGACCTACAACCGAAGCGCCATGACAGATCTTGGTAGTTAAATGTAATAGTCTTGCTCATGTATTGATGTATCATCATCTGACAATACATCATAGGTATTGCCCACGGGACAACTTAATAAAGTCAATATTAAGTCAATCACACCCAGTGATTTGCTCAAGTTACAGCTGTTCAGAAGCTTAAGGGTACAGAGAGTGAGACTACAGTGTAAATAGTCAAGTGAAATATGGATGCACCACAACTTCCTCATCCTTCAGATAAAGATGGAATACACTAGATTATGTGTCAAAAATTCCTATGTACCTCGGATAAAGTTTTAGCATACTTCTCATTCTAAGGACATATCTAAAATTATGCTGAACGAGTGTCAAATGACACAAACCATTCAGTTTGATCTCTATGTTTGTCTGTAAATATCTGATGAATGTTTGCTTTCTTTTGCTTTACACCACAATCGACCATCAGTGACTCAACAGTATTTCAGCCATATAGTGGGAGCTAATTCATATTTTAGGAGAGATTCAGTTCAAAAAAGGATGAAAGTGAAACCATTGCAGTAAACTAGCAAACTTTCTCACATAATCAATTTAGGTTGGAGCGAGGCACTAGCTAGAAGTGAGAGATTAAATGATTTTGATTAAGTGCAATTCTCAAACCATTCAGCCATAGATTGAGGCCCCTAAAAGTACATGTTTAGTGTACATTACACATTTTCTCTTGTACATGTACATTGTATTGGACTAAATATCCTCAATTGTCTTGTTTCACTCCTTTTTACAATTAAGGGTAAACAGGTACTAGATGTAATTGATCTATCACCATATCCATCTATCACACCTAACAGTGATCAGTTAAAATTTAGTGTTCTGAAATAGGCCTATACTACAGCTGACATTTACCCAACGATTACACAGAATTACACATACATGTATGACTCATGAAAATGAAAGTAAACATGCTGCACTTACACAAAACACTGAGTATGCCACATTTCCCCATTAGAGTTGACAATCTCTTCATTTGCACCGAACCCCTCATGGCACCTGTGGCACGTGGCACTTGCCAGGGACATATTTGTGCTGAAAGAAAAAAAACCAAAGATGTCAATACAGAATCTCAAGATACTTTAGCAAACTAAATCCCAACTGAAATGTATGGTGGTAACTTTAAATTTGTGGATGACTCAATATTTATGGCACACCTTCAGGAATGACATAACTCCTACCTTCTTTTAACCATTGAAAGATTACATTTATTTTCTTTCAAAAAATTAATAATAACTATGTTATCTTATTCCCACACACTTCATGTAAAATATTAGCGATAAAGATGTACCTTTATAAATACCCTTGATGCTATACTTGGAAGTCAGTTACAATTTTCATTTTCTGAGAACTACATTAAAATGTGATATCCACACGTTGTTGTTGAATTGTTGTTTAACGTCCCACTCAAGAATATTTCACTCATATGGAAACGTCACCGTGTAATGCTGAACGGCGACAAATTTTGCCTATGCTCGGCACTTATGGCCTCAGAGTAGGGAGGGTTCTTTAACATGCCAACACCTACTGTGACATGGGACCTCTGATTTTTACTGTCTCATCAGAAAGACAGGGACAGACAACTGCAGCGTAATGTTTTGTGAATTCGAACCCCAGACCTCACAATTCAAAGTCAAACACGCTAACCACTATCCATATGTACATGTACAATGTACTGTGTGCCTACATGTGGTGGCAAACAAATCTAACATATGTGTACATGTGTATGTCAGGTAATTTCATACTACACGCTCAGGAAAAACTACAAGTAACTTGTGGCCCCTATTTCAATTTCTTAAAAGTATTGTTATCGATCCTCACTCTCACGTAGCCGTGCCACTACTGCACAAGGAATGACACCAGCCTACTTCTGGGGGAATGCCCACATAGATGCTAGTGGAATGTACCAGTGTAAGACTTCACTTTATTGTGACATCACAATCATGCAGTTGGTTGTCCCTGTCCTTCATGAGACAGTCAAAACCTACATGTAGGTCTTGTTTCAGTAGGGTTTGACATGTTAAAGAACCCTCCCTGCTCAATGGTCACAAGTGTCAATAAAAGGCCAAATTTATCGCCCTTGAATGTCAAACGGTGACGTCTCTAAAACTCTCTCTATATATGTGAAAGATTCTTGAGTAGGATGTTATAATCATCAATGCAACCAACCAATGTTACATTTACTAAAGCACACTGGAGAAGGCAACAGAGGACTACCTTGTATGATGTAGACACTGACTCACACAACATGACACTATGTTCTTGATCATAATCAATGAGATCCAGTCATACATGTACATAGATGATGTGCAACTTCATGTACTGGTACCATGCGCACATTCAGAATTTTTTTCCGGGGATGGGGTGTCGATATTTTCCAGGGGGGTCCAACTTATAAAAAGGAAAAACCTAACCCTGTTCAAATGAGAATCTAAGGATAATTGACCAATACTGGTATATGTTTGGCAAATTCAAGGGGGGTTCGGGCCCACTCCCCTCTAGATCCGCACATGGGTACATTAAGCTTACAAAATTGATTTTTCAAATTTTACAGCAGGAGAGAATCCAAGTATGCAGACCAGCTAGAGGAACAAAACACTAAACTAGCTTTATGACAACTGTCAGATTTTAAATGTTAATTACAGTAATTTTTGTTACCAGTCCAATAGGTGGGGCATGCATAGCTCATTACATCTGATATGCCTAAAGCCTCTGAAAGTTGTTTTTTTTTAAGTTGTATTAATTTTACTTTTGATGAATGTCTCAAGAGCCCTGACCTAGATCTAATTCTTTCTCTTGTGAATTGAAACAGAATTTGTGCAGAAAGCAAAGGTTTACATTAAAGTTGTTCCATATATTTTTCAAGAATGTTTGCCCTTTAAAAATATCACTCGTCTCATGTGTACATTTACATTTCAACTGTAGACACTACTGAGTAATTTTATAGATACACGTGTATATGAACCCTAATTGGGGACCTCCAATAGTCAACAGCCAGTAAACAGACTATATCCCTTCGATTGCTGATTTTCAAATTCACTGGCCGACTTTGGATTTATAAATTTATCTTGTGAAAGTTTAATTATATCAATTTAGCTTTACCTTATGACAGACATGGATAAGGTTAAGATTGAATATGTTTACACATCTGTTTAAAAACCCCAAAATATTCCCCAATACCTTGATAATTCAATTTCCAATATGTTGAATTACACTGCAAACATAGCATTGATACTAATATACATTCATGTTTTCACATATGCTCAAATAGATTTGGCAAAATACTGCTACCTAGAATTTGTACATTAAACCTTGAAGAAGTCTTGTTGTCGTCTCTCTTAGAATATATGTCACTTTACTATTTTATCTACTACAGTTGAACCTAGCTGTCTTGAGATACCACTTTTGTGAAATACCACAATCAAAATTTCACTTCCTGTGTATAAGCAGTTACCACCAAAATAACCAACATATGACTGAGGTAGTCAAGGTAATTATGGCTACCATATACAGTTTAGACTGTCTTATGTGACTTTCTCAGGGACTAACAAATGATTGTCACATGCGACAGGGAGTCACTTAATACAGGGAGTCACTTGGACAGTCACGACTGTAACATGCCTTACAGAGTAACACACATACTAAAATGTAAACCATAGTCTGAAGGAACTTATATTAAAATAAACTTAAAGACATACAATGTAACAAGGGATGGCAATGCAATATTAATACACTTGCTATGGTGGGCAAATGGTCATCCAAGTTTATATGCCTTAATCAAAATTTGCAGGTCCATGTTATATGTTCTTACAATAATACTGAACGCAAAAACTGAAATTTTAGCTCATCACAACAGGCAAGTATTGATCAAACAAATAATGATATAAAACTTGATTTTGCAGTGTTAGTGGGGCCTCATGGCAACTGTATGACATGTAGCATATATAGTACAATGTATATCAATGTCAGAAATCCTTACTTCTCCACAAGGTACTTGACATGGCTCATTTAAATTCACATCACAATTATTACAACTATGTTTGAAATGGCTTGGTAAATTAAAGCCACAGCCCCTGGGACAGTAATTCATTACAACTTCATTCAAATTCAATTAAAAAATATATTAGTCATGTAGAAAAAAACAGACATGACCATGATCATCATTAAAAAACAAAACAAACAACAAAACAAACTAAAACTGCATTTAAAAAGGCTATACATGTAATTAAAATGGAATACAGTAGAGTCGGTCTATAATGAAATGGCTTAAAGTGAATTCAGTGCTATAACGCTGAGGAATAAAAAGAAAAGAAAAAATGAAGAATTACTATTTATCTATTAATGTAGAAAATTCTGATGCTAAAAATGAAGAATCCCTATGACTACATGTATTACCCCTTTTT
>JACSZP010064318.1:0-17643 GCA_016161895.1 Pinna nobilis
CAGGGATTTTGATGAAACTTTGCAGGGTTGAAGTACTCATGGTCCCCTACAAGTGTTGTTTTTCGGTTGGATCCACCCAGGGATGGAAAAGGGGCGAGGCCAAATAGGTCCAGATGGGTACCCTCCTTTGAGAAACTTCTTCTTCAGAAGGGCTGCATAGAATGAAAAACTGAATGTATCTGAGTGATCTTGAAGGATGTGTGAAGAAGTGTTGTTGTTTTTGGTTCCATTACAAAATCAAATTTTTACCTGTTTTTGACATTTTTTTGGACTTTGTCAATTTTTTACATTTTTAGCCAATGTTATCAAAGGTTGACTCTGATTTTATCAGTTGGCTTTATAGAATGCTTTTCATTAGATCAAGATTTACAAATACTTTCTTGAGAAATAAATACTGAAATTCAATTTTTGAAATTTAAACAAAATTTTTTTACTTTAAAAAATGAGGGGGGGGGGGTTCTCGTTTATGGCTTCTTTTTCTAAACCACTGCATGGATTTTGATGAAAATTGGCAGGATTGAAGTACTCATAGTCACCTTCACATGTTGTTTTTCAGTTGGATCCACCCAGGGATGGAAAAGGGGAGGGGTCAAATAGATCCAGAAGGGTTCCCTCCTTTGAGTAACGTCTTCTTTAGAAGGGCTGCATAGAATGAAAAACTGAATGCATTTGTGACTTTTCAGCTTATGTCTTTAATGTTTATGCTGGTATTACTCAGGTGAGCGTTATAGGTCCATCTGGGCCTCTTGGGTTTTTTTGGAGTTAGTAATTTTTTGATATTTTCAGTCAATGTTATCACAGGTTGACTGATTTCATCAGTTTGCTTTATCAAATGCTTTAAATGTTATTGGATTAAGGTTTTGAAATATATTCATATGAAAAAAATTGCTGAAATTCTATTTTGTAATTTTAATTTTTTTTTATTTCAAAACATGAAAGGGGTGGGGTTAGGTTGTTTTTCACATTTTCAACTTCTTTTTCAAAACTGTTTCAGGTAATTTTATGAAACTTGGCAAGGTTGAAGTACTGATGGTCCCCTACTTTTGTTGCTGTGTTTTGGGGTGGATCCCCCCAGGGATTGGGGTCAATAGGTCTGGATGGGTACCCTCCTTTGAGAAACTTCTTCAGATGGGATGTATAGAATGAAATACTGAATACATCTGAGTTATCAAGAAGGATATGTGAAGAAGTGTTGTTGTATTTGGTTCCATTCTGTAATCAATTTTGATGCATTTTTGACAGGTTTTTGGACTTAATCATTTTTGGACATTTTCAGGTAATGTCTTTGATCTCTTATGCTCATTTTGCTCAGGTGAGCGATATAGACCCATTGGCTTCTTGTTTTAAAAAGATGCAAGAATGATGTAAAGCTATCAATTTCTTATGTTAATACAGGGATTTTACGATGAGTTATTTGGCTAAAGATGATGAAGGACAGGAAATTTACTTAAGTATGCTGTCTGACTGGGACATGGATGCAGCATTTCACAGTGCCTCTGACCCATATCTTCAACTCAAAGTTGATACAAAGCCATTTGAAGAAGGTAAGTGTTGCTCACTACCATTATGTGAAACTTCTTACTGTTTGTAAGTTAACTGGATCAAAACCAAAATGACTTCTTGAAGAGCCCAAGATCATGCATTTTAAAAAGATTATTTTTAGGTCACCTGTGCTTTGCTCATGGTGACCTGTTGCGATTGATTTTCATCCGTTGTCGTCCATTAACTTTTCACATTTTGAACTTCTTCTCAAGAACCACTGAATGGATCAGGCCCAAACTCTGTACAGTTGTTCTACACAAGGTCCCACACAAGTGTTGTTTCCTTTTTGGGCCATGCAAAATCCAAGATGGCCACAATGACCTCTGATTGGCTGAGACATTTTGAACTTCTTCTCAAGAACCACTGAATGGATCAGGCCCAAACATGATACAATTGTTCTACACAATATCCCACACTAGTGTTCTTACTTTTCGGGGCCATGCGAAATCCAAGATGGTCGCCATGGCCTCTGATTGGCTGAGACATTTTGAACTTCTCAAGAACCACTGAATGGATCAGGCCCAAACTTTGTACAGTTGTTCTACACAAGATCCCACACAAGTGTTCTTACTTTTCGGGGCCATGCGAAATCCAAGATGGCCGCCATGGCCTCTGATTGGCTGAGACATTTTGAACTTCAGGGTTACTATACAATTTCATATATCAGGCTTCATCACAATAACCAGTGGACCAATTTCAACCAAATCTATTACTCAGGTGACCTTTAAGGCCTCTTGGGCCTCTTGTATTGTGTGTATAATCAAGTTTACTGAGGTGACCATGATGACTCTTCAGGCCTCTTGTTTGCATGAAGTTTATGTTGTTGCTTTTTCCTCACTATACACAATATATCTGTATTGCAGGCCTTGAAGACTGGGATATCATTGCACCACTTGATGTACCCCAACACAAAATAAGCAGTTATCTAGTGGAACGCAACACAATTCTCAGCTCACTGACAGGAACAATATCCAGTGGTGTCGGCAAAACTTTTACACATATGCAAAGAGCAATGGGTATATTAATTTAATGTTAGTTTGATATGATTGTACAGACAACAAAAGAACCAAGCTTTGTTTATTAGGATGAAGTTTGGGGGCATGGGGGGGTTGATGTGGCTAATATTCCCCAGCTCACTACATGTATATCCCGAAACAAAGTCAACAACGAAAAAGAAATTCTATTACCAAAATAATAAATAGTGATGTATAGGAGGTTTTGATAGATTCATAAAATAAATTTCACAAGGCTATCCTCTTTCATGTCAAGGGATTGCTATAAAAGCAGGGTGTCATGAGGGATACATGGAAGCTGTGACCAGAATCCTGTTAGGGCCAGAAATTGTGTACTATCTGCCTAAATAATTTCAATGGGAATGTGCCTCACAGTTAGGAAAATCTTTGCCTATTACAGTAAACTCCGCATTTTAAAAGCCCTAATTGACTTGCATTTTTACTTCGTAAAATATGGATTTCGTAAATTGCTAGGGTCAACAATATGGATTTGATGTGTTGACTAGAGGCCCTTGGCCTATATTAGCATGACACCATGTACTTTACAGTACCATACAAGTATATCTATTTGTAATTATAAAAAAAATAGAAGAAATAACTAAAAAATTATAGAACAACATTCATGAATGGTTTTCGAAACAATAAACATGGTAAGGTAACATTGGGAGATTATATTTCGCAGTGTATACAAAGCTGGTTAGACTTCGTGAAAACACAGGCAAATTGCCTTCCAGGAGCCTAAAAACTGTATCGTAGAAAGCAAGAAGTGCTAATACAATGATAATCCATTTAAATGAGAAAAGGACAATCAAATTACGCCACTCATGCTTTAATTTGGGTAGAAACTTGATTAAATGAGCCTGTACCAAGTTTGAAAACTGTTGAATCCCGGAGATGAGTAATTTAATAAACCTGACAGTCTCTTTCTATACATTACTATGTTTGTGAACACCATAAAATTCATAAAAGACATTAACTTTACTTATTTATGCCTATGAAACTTTGCATGTATCAAAAGACGATGAAGTGCATACTGATATGGAGGAACTGATGTATCCACAGTAAAAATTAAAAAAAACACTGAAGTTTCACCAATTAAGAATTGTACAGAAAAATTAATCTACATTTTTTTAGGCTGCAATTTACAAATGGGTTTTTTTTTAGACATGATCTTTGTCATACAGAGACTGGCTAAGCTTCCCTGGTAAAATAGTGTGGATAAATAAAAATAAGAAGTTTTTAATATGTGTAGTCTTTTTTCTATCACTTGAATAAGTGTAAATTGAGGCCTGGGCTTGGCAGGGGATTTTATTTGATTTTGTGAAATGCGGTATATTGATAAATCCGATGTTGTAAAATGAGGAGTTTATTGTATGTGTTTTGATAATGTGATGTTAGAATGATTGAATTTGGTGACAGAATGAAAATATAGACTTTTATAATCAAAAACTTAAGTGAGTAGAAAGCAGATTTTCTGAAATATGTTCCTCCCCTTACAGATATTTGACTTGTCATCCAAATATTCTGTGGAAGCTGTCAGGGGCATTACATTTTCTAAAAAGGGAATGTTTATTAAAGAATATGTAGTAAATGTCACTTCAATATTTCATGAAACACATAGCAGTTTGATGGAGTTTAGGAATACATATATACAGTATTTCTTAAAATAAAGATGCATCAAAAGTTAGTACAGTAAAACTTCGATGAGTCGAACTTCAATGACTCTAATTTCTCGTTGTGTCGAACTTTTCTCGAGGTCCCATATTATTTCCCTATATAATCCTATTAAAGAACTATTTATGACTCAAAGTTTTATGAGTTGAATTTCCTGTTGACGCGAATAATTATTCAGTCCCTTTGTGGTATAAACAACGAAAATCACCACAATTAAGTCGAAGTAAAAATTTACCTGTACGAGAGCTCTGCCCGTCGGCATTTTCACACCTACTTTGCTAATTACTGCTTCACCAGCGAGGAAACATCCAGCCGCAGATTTAACAAATTAAGGGTCACCCATTCATTCCACACTTTTAACTGGTAATTATTAATAATGATTATAAATTGCCCTAGATCTGTTTCAAGGTGTTAAGTACACATGTGGCCTACTGCCTTAAATGTTCACCGTGATTGCCTTGTGTGTTTATAAATACAAATTCAAGAATTGTATATGAAGTTTAACTAACTCTGGACTAATAGTCGCTGAAAATAAAACTGATATTTCAGTATTTAGTGCTTCAATATAATGATTCAGACACGTTTGTGAACTTATGATAAGTCTTTTCTTTTTTCTCTCACCTGAACCAAAGGTTCAAGTGAGCTCTTCTGATCACATTTTGTCCGTCTGTCCATCCGTCCGTCTGTAAACTTTGAACATTTTTGACTTCTTCTTTAGAACCACTGGGCCAGTTTCAACCAAACTTGGCACAAAGCATCTTTGGGGGAAGGGGATTCAAGTTTCTTCAAATGAAGGGTCAGGCCCTTATCAAAGGGGAGATAATATAGAAACATTAAAAATTGGGTGGGTGTCTTTAAAAATCTTCTTCTCTAGAACCACCGGACCAAAAATCACTAAACTCATGTGGAAGCATCCTGATAGAGTGCAGATTCAAGCTTGTTCAAATGGTGGCCCTCAGGGTCAAGATGGGGCAACAATAGGGGCCCAACGTTTAACAAAGGTTTATATAGGAAAATATCTTTAAAAATCTTCTTCTCAAAAACAGCAAGAGTACAAATAACCAAATTGATATGGGAGCATCATTATATGGTGTAAATTCAAGTTTGTTCAAATGGTTGCCCCAAGGGTCAAGACGGGGCCACAATAGGGGCCCAACGTTTAACATAGTATAATATAGGAAAATATCTTTAAAAATCTTCTTCTCAAGAACAGCAAGTGCGCAAATAACCGAATTGATATGGGAACATCATTATATGGTGTAGATTCAAGTTTGTTCAAATGGTGGCCCCCCCCCCCCCAGGGTCAAGATGGGGCCACAAAGGGGGCCCAAAGTGTAACAAAGTATTATATAGGAAAATATCTTTAAAAATCTTCTCAAGAACAGCAACTGTACAATGAATCAAATTGATATGGGAGCATCATTATATAGTGTAGATTAAAGTTTGTTCAAATCGTGGCCCCAAGGGTCAAGATTGGGCCACAATAGGGCCCAAATTTTAACATAGAATTATATAGGAAAATATCTTTAAAAATCTTCTTCTCAAGAACAGCAAGTGTACTCAACTTAATATGGGAGCATCATTACATAGTGTAGATTCAAGTTTGCTCAAATGGTGGCCCCCAGGGTCATGATGGGGCCACAATAGGGGCCCAAAGTTTAACATAGGTATATATAGGAAAATATCTTTAAAAATCTTCTTCTCAAGAACAGCAGGTGTACAATTTATGAAATTAATATGGGAGCATCATTATATAGTGTAGATTCAAGTTTGCTCAAATGGTAGCCACCGGGGTCAAGATGGGGCCACAATAGGTGCCCAAAGTTTAACATAGAATTATATAGGAAAATATCTTTAAAAATCTTCTTCTCAAGAACAGCAGGTGTACAATTTATGAAATTGATATGGGAGCATTATTATATAGTATAGAATCAAGTTTGTTAAAATTATAGCTGCTGGGGTCAAGATGGGGCCAAAATAGGGACCCAAAGTTTCAACATTACAGGGTCCAAAGTTTTACAAAGAGCTTCATCTTTGTCCATACATGTAACTTTCAGTAGTGATACACTGTAATTCCAAAATTTCTGCTTCTTTGTGAAATTTTCAGGTGAGCCAATGGGCCTCTTGTTTGTCTTATCCTATTCTTTCATAAAGATGAGGTACCCTGTTTATGTTTCAGGTATTAAAGTTGAAGATGAAAGCAAGTATAAGGCATCTAAAGGACCAATGTCTGATATGGAGTTTCGAAACTACTTGGATTCATCAGGTCACATGATTAAACCAGAGGAATTTCGACTTAGTATTTATCAAGGTGGTGCAGAACCCTCCCTTAGGAGAGTCTCATGGAGACATCTTTTAAATATCTTTCCAAATGGCATGTCTGGTAGAGAAAGATTTGACTTCATGAAAAAGAAAGAGAGTGAATATTACCAGCTGAGGGAGCAATGGAAACAACAGATTCAAAGTGGAAACGGTACTGAGGAGATAAAGTATGTAACCTCAATGGTGAAGAAAGATGTTCTAAGAACTGACAGAACACATAAGTTTTACTCTGGGTCTGATGATAATAAAAATCTGTTAGCATTGTTCCATATGCTTGTGACATATGCCCTTACACACCCCAAAACTTCATATTGTCAGGGAATGAGTGATATTGCTTCACCATTGCTTGTAATTCAGAAAGATGAGGCCCAGGCTTACCTCTGTTTCTGTGGGCTTATGAAAAGAATGAAAGATAATTTCAATATCAGTGGTGCTACAATAACAACAAAATTCAAGCATTTGTCTGACCTTCTTATGCTCCATGACCCTGTACTTTTCAGTTATCTGAAGGAAATAAATGCACATGACTTATTTTTCTCTTATCGGTGGTTGTTACTTGAACTGAAGAGGGAATTTCCTTTTGATGAATCCCTTTATATGCTTGAAGTCATGTGGAGTACCTTGCCGCCTGATCCTCCAGAACTGGATCTTCCACTAGCAGATCCTGATTATTCACCTATCCTATTCTCTTCATCACCTTGTTCACCATCATTTACCATGAAGCAGACTGTTTATGCCAAACTTATCTCTCTGCGTAAAAACCGTTCATCTAGTAGACCAGTCCCAAAAAAGACAGATTCTTTAAAGGAAAAAGAGATAGCTTGTGGTTCTGCAAACAACAATTCTAGAGTACTGGTTACAGAGGAGGTGCCTCAGGTTGATCTACAGGAATATCCTTGTATGGAGGATGCAGAAACAAAAGCTGTCATAAAACAGTCTTCTTTGATAGATAAAACACTTGAAGTTAAGCACTCCAACCTAAGTGATTCTCATTCTTGTTTGACAATGCCAGATATAAGTCATATGAAAATGAAAAATAAAGGATTAGGTAAGGAGGTGTGTCAAGATGCCTCTCCAAAGACTGACCAGGAAAAAAGTTGTCAAATAGTGGAAGAAAAGAGTTATATGTCCTCAGTGTCAAAGGCCCACATGAATGAAGCCAATAATGAGCATAGTACTGAGATGAAATCAGACTGGCCAAAAGAACATGAAAACATTGATTTAGACAGTGAGATGACTGAGAATAACCAAACAGCAAGTCATCTTGTCAATGAGGGGTCGGATGTGATTGACACTGGTGCATATGAAAGAGATGAGCCTGAGAGTGAAATAGAAGATGACAGCATTGATTCTCAATTTCATATTTCAATTGATGCCAGTGATGGAAAAAGAGAAGAGCAAGTGAGCAGTGATATTGTCCAACAGCAGTTCACTGGTTTTTTCCAAAATGTGAAACGTTTACTGTCATCCCCCAAAAAGCACCCCAAAGACATGGGAATAACAAAACCAGAAATACAACAAAGAAATACTGAGAAATTACCTAACAGAGAAGTCTGCAAACCAATGCTTTTGTCAGATTTAAGAGAACAGAAAGTGGGGTCCACAGATGATCCAAACCTTATGACAGGCAAACGTGATATGAAAACAGCAAGTGTTCTCAGTAACCAGCAAGATATACATGTAAGAGGTCACTCAAGTTACCAAGGTGATAGAAAAACAGCAAGTCATAAGAGTTACAAACAAGAAGCAAATAAAGGAATGCATTGTAGGTACCAACAAGATGTAGAAGCAGTCAAGTGTTTAAGCGATAAACAAGATATAAATATGTCAAAACACAATGCAAAAACAGAAAATAATTGGAGTGACAAACACGATTACAAAATAGCGAATTCCTCAAGTAACATTCAAAACGCAAAAACAGAAAATTGTTTGAGTGACCTAGAAGATTTAAAAACAGTAAGTGACCAGCAAGATGTAGAACGAGTGACTCACCAGCATGTCACAGATTTTGAAACTCATGGCAACACAAGTGTGGATGTTGCAAATGTAAAAAGTCAGTTGGATCAGTATGCTTCAGAAAGCTCCCTAGAAATGGTAAAATGTGATGTCACAATTAAGTTACCACCACCTGAAGAATTTGGATGTGGAAATCCATTTCTCATGTTTTTATGTCTCACTTTACTCCTACAACATCGTGATCTTATTCTGCAGAACAAACTAGAATATGATGAAATTGCTATTATGTTTGACAAACTTGTTAGGAAACACAATGTGCATAAAGTACTACACCAGGCTCGGAACTTGTACTCTGAATATTTACGATCTCAGCAGAAAATATTAGATGATGTTGATTTAAGTGTGTAGTTTGAGAGTTGGCAGTTGTGAAGAATATTTGGTCATTCTATATAAACAGAAAGGGTTGCATTATGTTTTTATATGCTTGATGTAAGACGGGATATATTATGTATTGGCATTGTCAGAAGTCATTATTTTCCAGACTTTTCCCTGCCATGAATGCAGATGTTATGCTGATATTTGGACACAATATTCCTCTCATGGACTTTTAGATCTAGTTCACACTTCAGCCGGTTTGGGTCACTGTGACCTATTTTACAGGTAAGACCAGATAAACATTTTTCAGACTTTTTTTTGACTGCATATACAGATGTGCTTATTTGGGACACATACTTCCTCTCATAAAGTTAAGATCCAGTCGCCACTTGTGTCACCGTGATCTACTTTACAGAGACTATGTGAAACAGTTTCTTAGACTTGTTTATGCTCCCCCAAAAATTTCGGGAGGGCATATACTTGCTGCTCTGTCTATCCTTGCATCTGTAAAGAGTTGTATGTCCTAAACCCTTTTGTGAATAAAGGTCAAACCTACAAAGTACAGTACCCATGACCTGGATATCTTGTCGCATGGTAAAAGGTCAAGGTTATTTTGAATTTTTGATTTGAAATCTTTTTTTGACCACATCTTCCAGTATTGAATGACTTGGCATGGATCATAATTCAGACAAATATTTCTCATGACTTACAGGTCTTCTCAAGAACCACTGAATGGATTCTGCCCAAAACTTGGAACAGATGTTCTACACAAGGTCCCACACAAGTGTTGTAACTTTTTGGGGCCATACGAAATCCAAGATGGCCACCATGATGTCTGATAAGCTGAGACATTTTGAACTTCTTCTCAAGAACCACAGAATGGATCATGCCTAAACTTGGTACAGATATTTTATTGAAGATCCCACACTAGTGTTGTTACTTTTTGGGGCCATTCAAAATCCAAGATGACCACCATGGCGTCTTATTGGCTGAGACATTTTGAACTTCTTTTCAAGGTTTTTTCAACCAAATTTGCCGGGGATGAACAAGTTTGTTCAAACCAGCCCCCTGAGTCCAAAAATGGCCCTGCTCTAGGGCGAAAAGTTCAAATTTTGCACCTTTAAAAATTCTTCTTCTCTGAAAGTACAAGGCCAAATCAGCTGATTTCTGGAATTTAGCATTCTTTTGAGGTGTAGATTCAATTTTGTTCAAGAGAAAGCCCTGGGGTCATTTTTGGCTCTTAATGTTAAACGTCAAATGTATTGCCCCTTGGGCCTCTTGTTTAAAATTTGCCTCGGGGAGCATCAGCTTTACTGATGGCCTTGTTTTGCTATGCATATAGATCAGTTACTGAAATTAGGACACAATCTTCCACTCATGAAGTTACAGAAATATCCACTTCTTATTTCAGCAGGCATGGGTCATCATGACCTACTTTACAGATTAGATTATATGAAACAGTTTCCAGAATTTTTTCACTATGGATACAGATCAGATGCTAAAATTTTGATGAATCTTTTTCTCATAGAGTTATTGTTCCAGATGCATTTCATTGGTCTTGGGTCACTGTGACCTACTTTGCAGGTAAGAGTAGATCTTTGGAGTAGTCTTAAGAGACGTTTTTCAGGACTGTTTAGTTCACCCGAGCCAAATGCTCAGGTGAGCTATAGTCTTAGAGCACTATCTGTCCGTCTGTCTGTTTAAAATGTACATTTTACATTTTGGAATTCTTCTTCAGAACCATTGCAGGGATTTTGATGAAACCTAGGATTGGTTGAAGTACTCATGTTCCTTTGACAATTTTGTTGTTTTTGTGGTTGGATCCAAACAGGGATGGAAAAGGGGCGGGGTCAAATATGTCAGGGTGGGTACCCTCCTTTGAGAAACTTCTTCAGAAGAGCTGCATGGAATGAATCAGATTCATGGATCTTGCAGCTCTTTTCGTACACATATCGATAAATAGTGAGAAATAACAGGATTTAAAAAGGCTTAAATACAATTTTACTTTAGTCCCTAAATAAGCCTTAGATAGCGATAACAAGATTAATATTGAGTTAAATAAGGAAACTTTATATGGTCCCTAAAAATGACCCCAGATTTGTCCAACCAGACTGAATTTCATTGAAGGTGAAATAGACATTATAATGTATGAATACATTTGTAGTAGTCCCATGTATATATGCCTTCTGGTTCAGGAGGAGAAGCCCTATTGGTTGAACCAGACTGAATTTCATTTTAGGCCATAAAGACGTTATACAGAATACATTAGTGGCAGTCTCATGTTTATACGCTTTATGGTTCAGGAGGAGTAGTTATAACAAGATTTACATAGAGTTAAAAAGGGGAATTTAACAAAGTCCCTAAAAATGGCCCCTATTGGTTGAACCAGGCTGAATATCATTTTAAATCAACTAGACACTCTACGGAATACATTAGTGATAGTCCCATGTTTTTATGATTTATTGTTCAGGAGGAGTAGCGATAACAAGATTTTTACTATTTTTGCCTCTAAAATAGCCCCTTTTGATTTGACAAGACTGAATGTCATTTCAGACCAACTTTATGTTATGCTGAAAACATTCATGGCTAAATTTCATTTTTGACCAACTAGAAATTATACAGAATGCATTAGTTGTAGTCCGACGTTTATATAATAAAATTTATATACCATAAAAATATACTTACAATTCCGGAGTAGTGTAAATAAGATTTTACTGTTTTGGCCCCTAAAATGGCCCCTTTTGATTTTACAAGGCTCAATTTCATTTTAGACCAGCTGCATGTTATGCTGAAAACATATACAAAGTCTAAAAGTGAATATGTAGTATGGTTAAGAAGGAGGAGTAGCAATAACAAGAAATTGCTTACGGACAATTTGGACAGAGGAACGGACAATGGGTATCACATAAGCTCTGCTGGTTTATCACCAGTGTTATTTTGCTCTTTTTTTTACTAGATTTAGTTTGTTACCTTTAGAGTTACAAACTACAGATGTATTATTGAAATCTACTCTTAAAAATATGATGTCAGATGAAAAAGTGTGTTTTACGTCATTTGATATCTGCTTATACTAACATGGCAAATGATTCAATATATTTTTAACGACAAACTGCAAAGTATTTAAGAAGGAAATAGAGGATCGAATTGTATGTACATGTACTATTAATACTGAGAAACCTATTGTTCACTTAATTCAGGATAAAACAAAGCAAACTTTTAAAGAGATGAGACCTAGCTGAGGAGAAAAGATTTACAATGACTATTTGTAGCAATGCTGAGTCATAGTATGACAGATTGGAAGATTATTTTTTGTTTTGATATATGAAATCACAGTGTTTTGTCTGTAAAATAAAACAGACTGTCACACTGAATGAGTTCAGCATGGTAAAATGATGTACCATGGCCCAACACACCTGGAGACCTGACCTGACGAAGGCTAGTGGCCTAGCTCAGGTCAGGTTATCTCACAGGAAGGCCTCGGTCCATTATTTCTCCATGTTGACCACAGCAAATGTGATTAATTGTATAGTGTGAAGCAGTGTTACTGTTTTTGGTTCCATTTGGAAATCAAGTTTTTGACTCGTTTTTATATTTTTTTTTTTACTAAGGGTTTTTTTTTACATTTTCAGCCAATGTTACAAAAAATTGACTCTGATTTCATCAGTTTGCTTTATTAAATGCTTTACATGTTATAAGATGTTTAGATTAAGGTTTACAAATACTTCCTTAAAAATAATTGCTGAAATTCAAATTTTGAAATTTTAATGTTTTTTTTTAAACTTCAAAAGTGTAATTTGGGGTGGGGAGGTTCACAATTTTTAATTCTTTTTCAAAATTTCTGCGGGGATTTTATTGCAACTGCAGGGTGGAAGTACTCATGGTCTCCTACAAGTTTTGTTGGTTTTAGGATGGATCCACCTAGGGGTTGTTGTGGAAAAGGGGCGGGGTCAAATAGGTAAGCTTTCTGATAAAAAATAGTCCATTGTCTGTCATCATCATTGTCATTGTTGTAGTCTTTTACAAATTTCAACCAAATTTGGCATAAAATATACCAAAGTGAAGTGGATTCAAGTTTGTTCAAATGAAGGGCCAGTCTTTATAGAAGGGAAATAAATGAAAAATATATATTATTATTATAAAATACTTATTTGTAAGCTATAATAGGTATGAATAGGGAAATATCTTTAAAAATTCTCTTCTCAAGAAAAGGAGGTGTACAATTTGAAAAAGATAGATTGATTTCAAAGCATCATTATATAGTGTAGATAAACGGTTCCCTTGGGGTCAGGTGAGGCCACACTAGGGGATGTGATGATAACTAGTGTATGATACATCATATACGTGCACATAATGTCACATTTAACATAGTTTTAGTAACTAGAAGAGATCTCACTATGTTCTTTTAACAATAAGAGGCATTGTGGTCCATGACCCTCTTGTTAGGTCATCTAAGTAAATCAGGTGACATATTCTCATTTAAAATTAAAGTATTGAATATCAGGTGATAGGAACCACCCTCCGTGTCAAAAACTGGTCGTGCCCTATGACAAAGATGGTCCAAAGTTTGTAACTATTGAAAATGTTCTTCACTCAAAATACCAGACAAATGGCAGTGATTTATGGCGTATAAATGTACTATCCTTATTGTGTTATAGATTTAAGTTTCAAGACAAGGCCTTGAGGTTATTTTGGTTCTGCCACTATAATGCTACACATTTTACGCAGTTGACAATGGCTTTAACACTTTTAAGTCAACTGAGTAAACTCAGGTGACCTGTTGTGATCTGTTCCTGTCCGTTGTCTGTTCGTTGTGCATAAACTTTTTACATTTTTAACTTCTCAGAAACCAGTTGGCCAATTTTAACCAAATTTGCCAGGGATCAACATTGGGTGATGGGGACTCAAATTTGTTCAAACCATCCCCCCTGGGTCTTAAACTAACCCAGTCCTGTGGCCAAAATGTTCAAATTTTGCAACTTAAAAAAATCTTCTTCTCTGAAAGTACCAGGCCAAATGTGCCGATTTCTGGAATATAGGATCCTTTTGGGATGTAGATTGAAGTTTGTTCAAGAGAAGGCCCTGGGGTCATTTTTGGCCCCACCCTGGGGTTAAACATTTTCCATAGGGTTACTATATGATTTCACATTTTAGGCTTCTACTCGGGAACAAATTTCAACCAAATTTGCCAGGAATCAACATTGGGTGATGGAGACTCAAGTTTCTTCAAACCATCCCCCTGGGTTCAAACATGGCCCAGCCCTAGGGCCAAATGTTCAAATTTTGCAACTTAAAAAATCTTCTTCTCTGAAAGTACCAGGCCAAATCTGCTGATTTCTAAAATATAGGATCCTTTAGGGGTGTAGATTGAAGTTTGTTCAAGAGAAGGCCCTGGGGTTATTTTGGCCCTGCCCTGGGTTTACACATTTCATGTAGGGTTACTATATGATTTCACATTTTAGGTTTCTTCTCAAGAAGTAGTGGGCCAATTTCAACCCCATACCCCTGGGTCAAAAATTGACCCCACCCTAGGGGCAAAAAAGATTCAAATTTTGCAACTTAAACAAAATCTTCCTCTCTGAAAATACCAGGCTCTGGGGTCATTTTTGGCCCCACCCTGGGGTTAAACATTTCCCATGGGTTACTATAAGATTTAACATTTTAGGCTTCTTCTGAGGAACGAGTGGTCCAATTTCAACCAAATTCATTACTCAGGTGACCGTTAAGGTCCCATGGGCCTCTTGTTTCTTCTCAGAAACCATTTGTCAGGCTGAATATTTGGTGATGAAGACTGCGGTTTGTTTAAACCACTGAAAGGATGCAACCCTCCATTAGATCATGCATAACAAAAGGATGTATGGGCAAACTCAGGCAAAAAATATGAAATGACATTGATATTTGACCATGGATCTTGGGTGCATTCTCAAGTCATGAGCAACTAGTCTTTACCACTTAATACTTGAGGGCACATTGAACTGAGTGTGGTTTGGAAACCAAAATCTATAAACATATTATGATTTCTATAGAATGTTTACAATGTAAGTTTTTTTCTTTTGGTTCATGTCAAAAGATAGGCTACAGTTTTAAATGCCACTTTAGCTCCTTATCTTTGATAGGACATTCATACACATGCACGGATCTAGAGGAGAGGGGGAGTTGAGGGGTTCGGACCTGGAATTGGCAAAGTCTATTAAACCATAACTCAAATATTACTCAATGATGCTTAGATGCTTATTTTAACAGGGTTGAATTTTTTTCTTCCAACAAGTTCGACCCCCACCCCCTTGGAAAATGTCTAATCCCTAGATATAAAAAATCCTAGATCCACCCATGATACATGTATCTTTCATTGTAAATGAAATCCTCTAACTTGAATGTCATTTTAAGATGAACACTGTTGAGTGCAGTGAATACTGATAATACAGTATGGCATGTTTAGTGTATTTGTTTGATTTAACAATTAGAAAGTTCAAATACTTAATTGTTTCAAACAGTTTTATGTGCAAATGTTTTAAAATGAATAAAACAAGCAAAAGACCAAGGTTTTTCTCATACATATATTTCTTTATTATATGTTTTAGGCAGTCCACTGTGCCATAGTACATGTACAAGGCTATTGCATCATAAAATGATTTTCACACAGGAAATATCCTCACTTAAGACATTCCATATGATTAAACAGTTGACAAAGAATAAAACAAACACCCAGCTTTATTTATATGCTAAATCATGTGGGATTCAAAGAAAGAAAATGGTCTATGCTACCTAAATATTAGAGGTTTTCATTTCTACCTCACCTCAGTAAGTGAAGGGGAGGTTAGAATATACCATAGGTGTTGGCATCACTCCAATTCTTTTGTAACCAGTTGTGTTAAAGTGACAAAACTTTGAACATAGACTAGTGATGAACATCAGAGTTCAGGGCCCGAAATCACCAGAGAAACTCAAGCTCAAACTCAGTTCAACTGTTTTTCCTTATTTATAAACTAAATACAAGTAAATTCAGGGTTAAAGGTATGTCAACACGTGTACATCACACTAATCAGATATCAGTAACAGTTTTTGTTTCTCCTTGCTATTTACTTAATCAGGTCCAAAAAGTGATTTGAGCATATACTCAAATGTTGAGTATCATACTCAATGTCTTTTTCAGTAATTCTGGTTGCTGATTTGATACCAACTATTACTGATATTTGACTGATGATATTAATACACATGATAAAATGCATTTTACACTTTATTTACCTGTAATAAGTTAAAAAAAAAATAAGGAAAACAGTTGAACTGAGTACTGAGTTTGAGCTTGAGTTTTTCTTGTGATTTTGGGACCAGGTTGCTGATGCTGCATAAGACCCACATCTGTATGACAATACTTACCACTTCCTCATGAATTGCATGATTTCATCATGCTGCATATTTGAAAACCCAGATCAGGCAGGCCTATTAAGTAAATAAAAAGTCTAACAAACATTGATGTCACAACAAATAAATGTTACGATAAAATCTCACACATTCTCTGTAGCCTAGACCATGTATCAATATAAAAAAAATTATAAAATAATGATCTCACAAAATTACAGCATATCAAATAATCATATAGATCCATTCAAATAAAAAATATTGCTTTTCTGTGTAAAAAAAATTACAATACACAATAATTCTAAAAGGTTAAACAGGCCCTGCACCATGGGGTGAAGTCACTTAAAGCTGGAAAATGTTCAACCTAGGCAAGTGTACACTAGCCAAAACACAGATGATGTTTCTGGTTAATGATATCAGCATACAAATAAAGAGTCTGGATTTTTAGCACACAGATGATGTGTCTGGTTATGGATATAAGCACACAAACAATGAGTCTGGATTTTTAGCACACAGATGATGTGTCTGGTTATGAATATCAGCAAACAAATAATGAGTCTGGATTTTTAGCACACAGATGATGTGTCTGGTAATGGATATTAGCACACAAACAATGAGTCTGGATTTTTAGCACACAGATGATGTGTCTGGTTATGGATATCAGCAAACAAATGATGAGTGGATTTTTAGCACACAGATGATGTGTCTAGTAATGGATACTAGCACACATTTAATGAGTGGATTATTAGCACAGAGGTGATTTTTATGGTTATGGATATCAGCACACAGATAATGAGTCTGGATTTTTAGCACATAGATAATGTATCTAGGTATAGATATCAACACATAGTTGATGTCTATGTTATGGATATCAGTACACATGATTTGTCTGATTATGGATATCAGTACACACTTAATTGGTCTGGAGATTGATATCAGCAAACCGATGATTTGTCTGGTTATGGATATCAGCACACACACAATCTGTCTGGTTATTGATATCAACACACACACGATTTGTCTGGTTATTGATATCAGCACACAGATGATTTGTCTGGTTATTGATATCAGCACACAGATGATTTGTCTGGTTATGGATATTGGTACATGTATACAGTTAATTGGTCTGGATATTGACATCAGCAAACAAATGAATTGTCTGGTTATGGATATCGGCAAACATGATTTGTATGGTTATGGATATTGGTACATGTTCACAGTTAATTGGTCTGGAAATTGACACCAGCAAACAGATGATTTGTATGGTTATGGATATCAGCAAACAGATGATTTGTCTGGTTATGGATATCAGCAAACAGATGATTTGTCTGGTTATGGATATCGGCAAACAGATGATTTGTATGGTTATGGATATCAGCAAACAGATGATTTGTATGGTTATGGA
>JACSZP010064348.1:0-11031 GCA_016161895.1 Pinna nobilis
TGATAGGACAAGGCTGAATTTCATTTTAGACCAACTACATGTTATGCTGAAAACATATATGAAGTCTAAAAGTGAATATGTGTTATGGTTTAGGAGGAGTAGCGATAACAAGATTTACATAGAGTTAAATAGGGAAATTTGACAAAGTCCCTAAAAAATGACCCCTTTTGGTTCAACCAGGCTGAATTTCATTTTAGAAAAACGAGACATTATACTGAATACATTAGTGATAGTCCCATCTTTATATGACTTACGGTTCAGGAGGAGTAGCGATAACAAGATTTTACTATTTTGGCCCCTAAACTAGCCCCTTTTGATTTGACAAGGCTGAATTTCATTTTAGACCAACTACATGTTATGCTGAAAGCATATATGAAGTCTAGAAGTGAATATGTAGTATGGCTTTGGAGGAGTAGCGATAACAAGAAATTGTTTACGGACGGAAGGACGGACGGACGGACGGACGGACGGACGCCGGACAACGGGGTATCGCATAAGCTCTGCTGGTCTATGACCAGTAGAGCTAACAAAATTAAAACTGAATTTGTATACACATTGATGTTCTCTTGTACACTGAATAATCATTTCCATATCTAAAATAGCAGCAAAATAGTTCAGAAAATCAGGATGCCACAGGCAGGAATAACCTAAGTCCCTTCTGGCTAACCAGTAGGGATCAATGAAAATAAGACACTACAGTACTTTGGACATACATGTATTACTATTTTGTATAGTATACCATTCATAAATGGTATGCATTTACAGCTAAAATAAGCAAGGTTTACTTTGGGCAAGCTAGAACAATTAAGCACCCTATAAACCAGAGAGTGTGAGCATTTGTGCTCATGATCATTTCTCCAGACACACATGACTGAATAACAAATTTAAGTTTAAGTATTTAGACTTCAAAGGTTTTTGTCGAAAAGTGGTCTGAGTAGGCAAGTGATCGTCTAAGCAAGGTCAAAAGATCCTAGAACAATGACATCAGACTAAACTTTGATAGTTTTAAATTCAACGTGGCCTTTAAGTGGGGTTCCACTATGTATGAAAACACAAAAAATATGCCTACCTTCTGTGGTGTAGAATTTTCTACCTTTACACTGAAAATTAAAAGAATCAAATAAGTAGTGATTATGTTGCTGACAGGAGCATATAAGAAGATTCAAATTTTAAGTGAGTGACAGCTTTATTAGCACAGAAAAATTTGTGTTTATATAAATCTTTGTTGCTCAATTTAATCATCAATACATGGGTGGACATTCTGAAAAATCTTTTATCATTCATTTTTGTAAAATCTATACATTTACCCTTTTGTATATATCTATTATTTTATCAAAAAACTGAAAAATACCTTGTAGGTTGTATAGCTGAGAGTACACAAAAATGGCCTCTTTTTCACTTAGAAATAAGGCAAACTTAATATCAAACTGTGCATTAGTCTGGTTGTAGTTATAGAGGATCAAGATTTCGATCTAACGTGTCCCTGTCCTTTGGATGAGACGGTGCAATCCAATGTCTCGTGTCACAGGAAGTGTCAGCACGTTGAAGAACCCCACTGCTCAATGGGGATAAGTGCAGAGTATTTGTCACCCTTCACCATCAAACAATGAGGTCTCCATATAAATGAAAGTTTCTAGAGTGGGACATTTAACATTAATACAACCAACCAACCAATGTAACAATCTAATTAAAATTCAATCTCTGAAGCGCCTTTCCAGTGCTATGTCCCATAGAGCTCTAATGAAGCCAGATTGAAAGACTTATTTCAGAACTTCCACTGTCTAGTTTATACCCATGTGAAAGCTTATGCCTTTAATTTCCGTACCTCAAAATGTGAAGATAAATTTCTACTTAGCTTAGGCTTCAAAGTAATGTGTACATATACACTGGTACACACTGAGCTTGTTTGTAAAACTATGCCATACCTGTAATCAACATAGGACTCAGACCAAGACTTGGGTGTTTTTTCATTTGCCTTCCCATATTTGTCCAGCAAACCCTCTGCTTTCATCTTTTTCTTGAGAGACGCTTTGGGACCTAAGCCCCATTTTCTAGGATATGTATCTCTTTCCATTATCACACGCTTAATCTTGGCAACCATACCATGTTCACATGTAGCCATGACCGATGTTGTCATCTGCGCTAAAGCTGTGTAAAAAAATAAATAATCATAAAACGGGTTAACATCAGAATAAAACTTCGTAAAATTCAGTAATGGAACTAATTTATGTGCCACCTGATGCCTGATAATGTTTGTGAGTAACTATTGATACTATTAGTGAAGGTATGACACTAGTAGATTTACTCTTACGTCATTTCAGCAAGATTACAAAGAGTTATGTTCCATCAGCACAGGAGATACTAATCCCTCACAAACATTACTGGTTATCATGTGATGTAGTTCCATAATACCCAGTTGTAACATCTGTCCATGCTCAGACTGAATCTGATAGAAACACACAGAGTAATATCAATGATGTATTCTTCTTCATACAACCTATCAAGCAAATCTTGTGGTTCATGGGCTACACCTATTGCTTCATGCACATTTGCTGTGAAATAATCAGAATATACACCACTTGAACGAAATTCATTTCAAGAGAATCTCCCTTCAAAATGTTATATTATCAGGTAAAATTTTTTTTTTTAATTTTTAAAGACACAAAACCAATTACAGTTGTAAGAACGGGACAAAATACCCCCTCAGGAATTTTTTTCTAAACAGATTCAGCTTACAGAAACTCTTATCCAAGCAACTATCATAAGGTCAAAGTTTAAGGGCAAGGTCACTAGGTCAAATGTCTTAGTATCAAAATGTAGTGCATATACTTGAAATGGTGAAGGTATGCATGAAATGTGAAAGCCATTTCCCTAATATTGTGAGAGATAAATACATTAAGAACTTTTTAACCAGATGGACAAGGTGATTTCTATATTTAGTAACCCTTCTCAATATGCGACCTCTTAAAACAAGTGGCCTTTCATGACAATGATCTCTCAAGAGAGGTTCTACTAGGGTCATATTTTACATGAGTGAACAATCACTTGAATCTTTCCTTGTTCATTAACATTTCATACCTACCAAGGGCAACAGCTTCTCCTTTTGTGGTTACTATGATGATCTCCTCATTGATCTCAATTCCATCTTCATATCTAAGTACTCCTGGTAACATCACCTTAGCTCCATAACAAACAGCATTTACCTATGACAAGTATAGAGTAATAACAGATTATAACAGATTAAGTACTCCCGGTAACATCACCTTAGCTCCGTAACATACAGCATTTACCTAGGACAAGTATAGAGTAATAACAGATTATAGAGTTCTCCTGGATGTTTGTTTTCTCACATTGATTTTAAAAGTCTTTTTAACATGACCACTTAAGCAGAAAATATGCACGTATTTGAATCTACATTTGAACTTTAAACACATAAATGCATCATGCTTGCAAGTTTGGTCATCCTAGCTATCATAAGTAAGAAATAAACTTCTTATCATTAGTGCTGATGCTGTCACTGACAAAAGTTCATAACCTAAGCTACCTCTCACTTCAAACCTAGATACAAGTATACTCCTTATGTCCAAAGAGCATACTCCTAGGTGTTACTTGCTGTCATACTTGGATAGCAACAATGGCATTAATCATTTTGTATGTATACCATCAGAATGCCAACTGTTGTTGCATATCTGTTTTAAGCCTCTTTTACCATTATAACAGATACATGTAACCCTAACCCTGAATATCCAATGCAATGAGAGACCTTTAAGCAAATTGCCAAGATTCTGGTTCATCAGGATCACCTTTTACAGTCATTAACTAGATAAGCCTCAAGCGATTTATTCCTCATATGCAGTTCCCATGTTCCAAATCTTTCATTTATATGGAGATATTATTAATTAAACTTTGCCCTAATGCTTGTCATTGTGGGCAATTGAGCGGTGAAGGAAGGCAGCTGTGACACAAACCTTGATTTTATCGGTCTCATCCAAAGGACAGAAAATAGTGGCACCCAATCTTACTCTGAAAGTATTTCTACAGATTCTACTGTTCAAATGAGCATGATGCCCAGAATTCCTTCACGTTAAAAAATACAGTGAAACATGTGTATAAGAACCTCCTTATGGATACAAGAAAGCCAGTCTTTAAAACAGGGAAGTGGTATTGATATAGAGGTCAACTTATACACGAATTGTACTATTGGGGACAACAAAAAACTGTCCTTTTGACTAGGTGATTTTTATATACAGGTGGTTACTAAAGCACGCTTTACTGTATTTTACTGTATTTATACATACTGCTGTGTCCTTCATAATGATTCTTTTGTGTGATGTCAGCAGAGCTTCCAGAGGTTTGATGACACGTCGCAGATAATTCTCGTCTTTGTTATGGTCATACACCCACTGTGCATCTAGAACATCATGCATGGTCACTAGTCCTTCCTGTAATATAATATCACTATGTCATACATGAAGCACAAACTTTGTAAATGTCTTTGGATGTCTTTGGTGTCCTTTGCAGGAACTTGACTGTAGTAGTGTGTATATATCAAATATGAGGTCTTTATTATTAAAAATTAAAGCACATGTTATCAATAGGGAGACATTGAAATCAAAAGACAAAATCTGTCGTCCAATCTAGGGACACAAATTGAGGAATCGGGTCTGGACTCAGTCAACAGTATTCTCAACCAGAATAATAAAGTCTGCTTTATCTTTTTATTCCTCCTAGAAACTCTACTAACAAAATAAGACCTTGGTCTTAAAGACCAAATTTCTACGACAATAAATAGTATCGTTTTAAAATTCAGACATGAACATTAGATAAAGTAAGACAAAGAAGACAAACCTTTTCCGACTGTATGCCAGACCGGACACGACGTAGTTCCTGCATCTGCCCTCCCACTCCCAAAAAGAGGCCAAGATGAACACACATGGTCCGAATGTAGGTGCCAGCTTCACAACTCACCCAGAAAATACCTGAGCAAGACCGAAAAGCACACATTATATGATAGCAAATGAATGGCTACATAAAATGATAAAGCCTAAAACACATGCTTCTTGTGTACATCTGGTATACATAGGAAATTCTAGACATGGACACAATTTGCTGTGGCTTAGTCAACTAAAACTTTTTAAAGTAACATTAAACCTAGTACAAGTAAATAATCACTCGATGGAAGTATAAAAAATATACATAGCCAAATAAACATCGAGCACAGTGATCCATGCACCATTTTACACTTCAGATGACACATTGAAAAACTTCACATTTCTTCAGTGAATATTTCAATTCTTACATAGATACCAAATAAATTTTTGTTTACAAACTTTCAAAATTGTACCAAACACATTTTGATTCTTCCCGACTTACCCAACCATGATATTTGCTAAGAAATATTGAATTAAAATTTTGAAAAAAAAGTCAGCTTTGAATCATAAATAAAGCTATATTATGTCAATACAACGTACCCAGAGCCTTTTCACTATCATATTCCAAAAGTTTACACTCATAAACAGTTCTTATTCGGAGTTGCCTTTTGACGGCAGATATGAGAGGTGGTCGTTGGAACAAAGCTCCAGTTAACATCTCAAGTTTCTGCAGAAGACAAAAATCAAAATATGATAAAGTGAGTAATGAACATATCCACACACAATAATGACTCATAAATGATATGCTAGCTTATATTCACACTGTGATATTTGTACCTCAAATTTTTAGTGTTTTATCACTGGGAAACAAAAATTTTAACAGATGCTTTGTTATTCAAGGCTAGTAAAATTATATTTCCAGTTTAAGGATTAGTTGATATTGTATTGTTGTTTTAACTTCCCACTCAAGAATTTTTATTTATATGGAGACGTCAACATATGCCTGTGTAGGGCAACAAATTTTGCCTATGTTCGGCACTTATAGTTGTAGAGCAGGGAGGGTTCTTTAAAGACAGGGACCGCCAACCAAACTGTCTCTTGGGCTCAAATCCCGGACAGTTCGACCAGGCTAACCACTAGGCAATGATGTCCCAAAGGATTAGTTCAATTTAATTCAAGAATGCTTGTCTGTTGTGACCAACTTAGAATTTCAGATTTTGCACCACAATCATCAAAGGCAGCCTACATGTAAATTAGATTCACAATCCCATTCAAAATGTAAAGCTTTCTTGAGAAAGTTACTACTTCAACAAACTGCTGCACAAACAAATTGACCTATCACCAAATGCTCGACACAGTTCGTATTGGCAAACTTTTCTATTAAGATATCACAGTTAAATGGCCCATCAAACATTTGTTTAATTATGACGTCACAATCAATTGACGTCAAAAATCACACGAAGAGCCATGTGTCAGATGTTTGGCGATAGGTCAATTGGTTATAGCTACACAAGTAAACTTCTACCTGTCAGACAGGAAAATCCACCTGCTTAGGACTAATGTCAAGCCCTAACATTATATTTCCAGTTTAAGAGTTGACCCTGAAACAGATGCCTATGAAGGGGAAATTGCATAAGTTCCCTCTCATTTTGTAATGGCAGATGTGAGAAAACATACGTGGATTTTGATTTGAGATAAACTAAGTATTTATATTGATTAAGTGCCACAGTCAGTATCATTATTTTCCACAATTACAACCAAACACTGACCTGTGTGACGAGTTTCTCATCCTGCACTGTACTGTGTAGCCTGAAGATACATACATATTCTTTTCCAGCACCTTGCTGAGATTTAACAAGTCGGGTGGCCCTCTCTATACAGACTATGAGGCACCCTGTTACTTTAGGGTCCAGTGTCCCACTGTGTCCGGTCTTCTCCACCCGTAAAATTCTTTTGATCCATGCCACAACTTCATGTGATGAAGGGTTTGCTGGTTTGTCTAAGTTAATAAATCCACTCCTGAATGGAAAATAGACATCAAGATTTTGCCTCCATCATTATCAAGATAAGAATGAGGATCTTACTGAAGTACATAATTGTCACATTTTGTTTCACCTTCGTTTTACTTTTACTTCAGGCTACTTACTGTTTGTTTTTATGTTGTTTAACATCTCTATCAAGAATCTTTCACATGTATGGATACATCAAAGAATTTGTATGAAAGTCTTTAAGTTTTGGCATATGCATGGCACTTATACTATAGATCAGTGGATTTTTTTGGGCACCGACATCCACTTTGACATTTTACAATTTCATTCAAGAGCAAGAAAAACCAATTGCCTTTCCTAAGATTGTAAAGTCTACTACACTGTGTTGGAGCCACATTATATCACTTTAAGTTTAACATTGTCAGATAATTTATCATATATTACCTGAAATAAGAAACAACCTGTCATTTATGACCATTTCAGCATCTTCCCTTGGACTGCCTCTTAAGGTAGGTCAGACTTATAATGTGTAACTTAAAGCATAAGGTCACCTCTGTGGGCTGACCAAATATGGTTAGATTAAGGTGGATTGAATGAGGTCCAAATATTCTGAAATAATGAGACACAAATTCACAGATGATGGTCTGTTCAGACTTGAGGTCTGTAGGCAAGGTTCTATTGTTTCTGATATAAGACATGCATAGCCAGCATGATTCAAGCTTACTTGACATAATCCTCAATAGGACGCTTCAGAGGTGAGCAGCCTGCTGGTATTGGTGTGTAATGGGCTGTCCTCACATTTAGTTTGTCAAAATTCTGTAAATATAGATACATTTGTCTCAACAATGATAAATAAACACAGTATTGCTCTGATATTTTTGTAAGTCATTCTCAAACACATTAGCCTTTTTGGATGTACAGTAAGTCAGTAGACTTAATCAAATTCTAATTCATTCTCCACAATTCTAATTTTTTCTGTTTAAACTATAAAGTATTTTGTTTCATATAAACATGAATTGCTTAAGAAAAGATATGCAACACTTAGGAAAAAGTTCAGCTTTATTTTGAGTTAGTATTTAAGCATCCAGATCATTATCTATGTATGTGTTTATGAAGAAGTGAAAAAGATTTTTTTTTGTCATTCTGTAAAAAATTCACAAGTGAACATCTGACTTGGCATTTTTATAAATTTCTGTGAGTACTGATAAACTTACTTTCAGCAGCAGTGGCCATTGGGATGTGTCTAGTTTCTGTACAACACTTGATGGTTTCAGCAGAAAATTTTCTGAATGCTGAGCTTCCTGAAAAGATAAATCTTACTCTATTAATCAAATTTCTATGGAGAATAGCAACCAATAAGCAAACATATTCTAGTTCACTATGGCATAGTATTCATGTTATTTATTGTAGTAATTGGATTTTATATTCTCCATGGATACTTTGACTTCATCAAAATTATTTACACAATTGGCCAACAGCTGATGAGCATATTTGACAGGAATATGCAACATACCATAAGCACATAATCCTTGGACTTCAAATATATACAGATAAGTACAGTAGAGTCGGTCTATAACGAATTGGCTTAAAGCAAATTCAGTGCTATAAAGAAGAGGAATAAAATACCCGAAAAGAATTACTTGTCTATTTATCTATTTCTGTAGTAAATTCCGATACTTAAAACAAAGGATGCCTATAACGAGGTCAAAAGTCAATCCCTTGGACTTGTTCTAGACCAACTCCACTGTATACACATATGATTAAGCTGCAGCTCATTAAATTCCAATATGTCAATTAAATATGGTGAGGAATTTTACTTAGATTTAGCCTGCAACTTGCCAAATCTTTAATGAAGAAATAGAAAAACATCAATTGAAAAACTGGGTTAAATATAAAATTCACTTACCGCAACATCAACATCAGCTTCAGATTTTCTTTTCTTCTTCTTTTTCTGTTCTGCAAAGTTCAAAGAAAAACATTAAAAATGAACCTAAAGTTGCAGGGTTCATGCCACACAGTGAAATTTTACCACAATGCTAAAAATTTTAGAAATTGGCTCAAAATATTGTATATGGCTAATATTTTTGCTAAAACGATTTCACAGATTATTTTGTGACAGTCAGAGGAAAAATATTCCTGAGGCAATATATTGGTAAAATAGAGGCAAAATCTTATCTTTTCCCTGGCTACTTCAATTTAATCATTGTTTTGCTCCAGAAAAAATAATTTGGCTCAAACAATTTCAGTTTGGCTAATTTTTCGGCTAAAAAATTTGAAACCCTCGTATGAACCCTGACTGTTGGTTGGTTGGTTGTAGTGTTGTTTAATGCCCCACTCAAGAAAGAATCATTCACTTAAATATGGAAATGTCATCATTTGTAAATGAAAGGCAACAAATTCAGCCTTAACACTCAGCACTTATGGAAAATGAGCAGGTTTTTTTTTCAACATGCTGACCTCAGTTTTTACAGTCTCATCCAAAGGGAAGGAGCAGCTAACCAAAGCATGAATTTATTAATGCTATACATGTACATGTACTTTACATAATCAGTGTTTTCCCTAAGAACCGGCTGCCGGCCAAATTGACCGTTTCAAGTTATTTTCTGGCCGATTCAAGACCCCTGTTCTTGGCCTGTTCAATTCATTTTCAAGCCTGTTCAAATAAATCGAAGGGAAAACACTGCATAATTATTTAACAGATATCCCTGCTGGATTAATTGTTGATAAGTTAATTCTTATCAGAATTCTGTTTGAACATTTCCGTGTAGAATGGATGTACATATTAACTGTGTTTCCTCACCATGAGTTTGGGGAACTAATTTTACATACACTGAATATGGCTTTGGAAATTTTTGGTTAAATGTTTAAGATTTGATTGCATAATATGGGGCAGGTAAAAATTTTAGAACATTAAAATTTCAAAATCAAAATTAAAAATATTAAAATATCCAAATACAAGACATTTAGTCTAGTTAGCCTGTTAGGCTTATTGAAAACAGACATTTGGAGCCATGACAAGCATCTATAGCATGTTATGATACTGATAGTACAAAGGTGCCAGTGTCATGTGTAGCAGCAGTGAGGAGCTACTTGTTCAAACTGTCAAAGTGAGCCATCAGAAATATGATAATGTATTAAAAATAAAATGCTATGCCAACAGTATTACACATTTGCACAAATATGCAATTGCTGTACTGCTCTTACTCACAATTTTAAATCTGAAGTAGACCTCCCACAACAATAGAAAGTTGGGCCTTCTGTTACTGACCTGTGGTGGGCCTACTTGAGATTTGAGTACAATTTACATGTACCCCCCCCCCCTTTTCCAGTGGAAAAAAAAGGCATTTGTAAATTTTCAAATAAACTGGCTTTCAGGCTGTCCACGTCATTTCCACGAAATTACATGGACGTGTTGTAGTATTCTAGTAATACTCTCTCTATCAACTGTAGAATAGTAATTTAGATCTAATGGATCTAAAACTAAACAGCAAAATTTAAACCGGCCCACGACACAACACGAGGTATTCAATTTGAAACCCAATTGTTACATTTCAAATGCATTGTCACTTTACGTGTCATGTAATAAAATTTCTCATTGAACATTCAAAAATGCAAATACATATCTATGGAATCAATGCTTTAACAATTAACGATTCACAATGAGGTTTTGTTTAAATGCAAGTATGCTTACCAATATCCGCCATTTTCAAAGAACACGTGGGAATGAACATGCACGAAAGGTAAAAATCCGAAAGCCTCGAAGACTTCAGTTTGGGCTGTACTAATTACCGCAAAGTACCGCAAAGTACCGCAAGGACACCGCAAGGTACCGCAAGGACTTATATATTTACCGCAAGGACTCGGGTTTATACCGCAAGGACTCATTTGAGTACCAGAAGGACTCAGATATTTACCACAAGGGCTAAGATTGGTACCGCGAGGACTCATATATTTACCGCAAGGACTTGGATTTATACCGCAAGGACTCATTTTAGTACCGCAAGGACTCGCATATTTACCCCAAGGGTTCTGATGTGTACCGCAAGGGTTCAGATGGGTACCACACGGGCTCAGATGGGTGCCACAAGGGCTCAGGCGGGTTCCACAAGGACTCATATATTTACCGCAAGGACTTCGATATATACCGCAAGGACTCATTTGAACACCGCAAG
>JACSZP010064385.1:874-13650 GCA_016161895.1 Pinna nobilis
CCACAGAGTCCCCACTTATCTGTAGTGGTTTTATGCTTCTTGAACTTTTGACCTGCTTTTGTGATGTTATGATAACTGTTGTAGGAACCTATAGATGTCGATCACTTAGTAATACCTTTACTCTTTGATTTCTTTTTGGACAGATTATGAAGGACATAGCACTGACAAATCAGGTCCCCTTCATGAAGAAGAGCCTGGAGGCCTTTGTCTACAGAGTCAAAGCCATGCTGACATTTAATAAGTGTCTGGAGGCGTTCTGGCTGGGTAACCTCAAAAACAGAGATCTACAGGTAAATATGGCTGTAAGAGCCCAGAACAGTGATCCCTAATAGTAAACAGGTCTTCTGTCAGGTAGTTTATGATTGGAGTGGTCTCTCAAGATAGAGTCAGCCATAATTGTTATTTCTAACAAAACATTCTTGTTTTAATTTATAAATGAAATGAAAAAGATTCAATAATAGATTAATCACTTATTTTCTTGTCTTTCAACGTTTTGATCTGTACAGACCTCAATATGCTGGTCTATGTTGTCTTGTTGGGGTGTCCGAGTAGTGTAGTGTTTAGCGCGCTCGCTTCTCACCAATGCACTCAAGTTGGAGACTTTGAGATATGCCAGGGGAGTATGTGAGATGGTATGGTGGTTACCAACTCAGACACGTGGGTTTCCTCCCACAGCAAGGACCCCCGCACACCAACATCAGAGCAAATGAGAGATTAATTTTCTGTGTGAAAGCTCATGATATTGATCAAAGTTGCTTGGTCTTGGATTAAGATGTTGCATTTTGTGTCTACTGTATACAGGGTGAAGAAATCTTGTCCCAGGCATCCATAGTATCAGAGGACACTACAGAAGCAGAGGACAAAGACGACGCTGAAGATGTCCCTGACGATGAGGAGGAGAGTGATGTTGTAAGTGGATAATGATTTTGAAAATCATCTTCAAAGACATAAATTCATCTCTTATATGGATATCCAGTCCTTCATAAATTGTCATTCTTAGTAGGGGCTTCCATGGATTAATGGTTAGAGCATTGGGCTTAAATGCATTTAGTCTATCACCTCTTGTCAGTGTAGGTTTGATCCCTAGCTGGACCCTAAGCTGACTGTGAGAAACTTAGTCAGTAAGATTGTGGAAGATCGGTAGTCTCCTTCCCAGCTATGGGCCTCTTTGACCAAATGGTTAAGCATTGTGCTTTAAACCATTTAGTCCACTACCTCTCGTCAGCCTTGCTGGAACATAAGTTGATTATGTGAGAAAGTTTGTCATTTGTACTGCTGAAGGCTGGAGGTCTCTTCTCAGCTACAATTGTAACTTGGTTCTCTCCTCCGCCAAAAGAAACTGATCTCTATCATACGACTGAAAGGTTGTCAAGTGTGAAACGAAACATAAAAAAAAAGACATGAGGCATAGTTCACTTCAAGATAGACTATAAAGAAAAAAACATATTTCTATTTGTCCTTTTGCATACTGTTTGCAGGGAAATTTTTGCCCCTTTTGACCTCATTGTCAGTGGCGAATTCAGAACTGAGCAAATTCAAAACAGTAAATTTATTGATTAGAATTATGACGAGACTGGGCGAATTTAAAACGAGGCAAAACTGTATGCAATTGAATTAGGGCGAAAATAACATGGCAAAAATAACTCTGTATACAGTAATTGTGCAATAGTAAAGTTATCACAAATAAATTGGGATTTAAAGTATGCATGTTGTACCATGGCTGTAATAACATGATTTTGTATCTGTTTTTCCAGGAACTAGACAATCAAAGTGATTCCGATGACAATTCCAACAGTGAGGGTGATTCCAGGAGTATAGGGTACTGATAAGTGAAGAATTCTTCCTGGAAAAGTACAAACACTGATAAATAGGGAGCCACAGGGTTGTCCTGAAGACAGTAAAAAAATAAGTTTCAGACTAGCTACTGTTTGAGCAGTACCTGCTGATAGTGACCAGTAGATATTTCAGAATACTGCATCAGTTTTGTTATAGAAATATGCGATATGGAATAGTAAACTTTTATCAGGGCAATTTACCCCTGAAGAATGTCAGACCCTTTTTAACCCTACAGACCATAATAGACTGAGCTGAGACAATAGAAAAGAACATACCATTTGATACTTAGGGTTGTGGACTGGATAAGAGCTACAAGCCTACAGAACAGATATGTGGGTTACTCATGTATAATACACAATACTTAAACAGAAGATTGAATTTCTGATACATAGCACAAAACACTGTGGAACCACGATATTAGACCACCCAAGTGACTGACCTAAAATTTGTCTTATTAATGAGGTGGTCTCTTTAGTGAAGTTGAAATAGCCTAGATGGGTGTTAAACAGACTGAATCTTTATGGTATTTGCTGGTCTGATTAGTGAGTTGGTCTCCTAAGTGAGGTGGTCTTAAGGCCACTGTTTACTGTTCCACTGTATGATACTATACATTTGTGTACTCTGTTTTCGCTACAACTGTACAAGGATAGGGCACACAACGGTGTAAATTTTCTCGAAAAACGCGTCAAATACCCCAAACAGCTTTTAAATAGCTTTGTTGCTAGGCTCTTCTGACTGTCTAGTGCAGCTGATGTAATAATATTTGCAGAATTTTGATATACAACAACTTTAATAATAGTTGTGTGAAAAAAAAACAGAGTATAACAGTGGATATATGCAGACAGATTTTTTCATGACGTCGAAATAGAAAGTTGGAGGATAATTTATTAGTTTACTTAATTTCTAAAGTACAGTGTCATAAGTTCATATAAACAAGTTTGATTTAGTTTGTTAATGTCTCTTTTTATGAAGTCTTCTTTATATGTAATTTTACATGTAAATTATGTTATCTATTGAGCTAAACTTTGTTAAGTTTTAATCAAGATACTCTTGTTTATATTGTTTACTTTTAGTGTTTGTTAAGTGCTCATTATTTGTTGATATTTCCCAGAAATACAAGACTCAGTCGCATAATAGTTATCATCCGATTTTATCTGTGACAAATTATTTGATAGGATATTTGAAGAAATGTTGACATTGTCGCCAATGGAAAACTATTTTGTGGTGTTTGACCAGTGCAGGTCAGTCACCTAAGAAAGTTCTGGTAAATCATAAACAAGGTTGTATGATTTGACCATGTCTCTAAACCTTTGTCTTTATGGAATATATTTGATGTCATGGCCTGAACATTTACATATTTTGAAAACAATTCTGTCACCTGGGACATTAGTGTTCACCAACATATCTTGTTGAGAATTATATTCGTATGATAAACATGTATTTAATCATAGAGCATTGGTAAATTATGATTTCACTACTGTCATGTCAGTGAAACGCTTCTTATGATTATGTATGTGCGATAAATATAGAACAAGGCATGGTTGTATATTCTGTGAATGTTTTGTATTTTAAATATTATTGATATCTTGTTAACAAACATGATGTTGTACTGTAGATTACTTTTATTTCGCATGAAATTTAATTACGCGTGAATTCACGACTCTTATCAAACGCGAATTCAAATTCATCGCTTAATTTGATACACTTTTTCTTCTGTACAGATCTGTAACAGGGATCTACAGCATACATTTGTTCAAATGTCCTTTTATCCACCCATATCGTTGTTTTAGTTTTTTTTCCAATTTCCACAAATTTCTTTTATTTCCTTTTTCAGAAATTGAAGTACTGATAAAGCGAAATGATTTAAGGACAGAGCACTTCATTTGTTTGCACTTGTAATGTGATCAGAACTTTACGTTAGTAGTAGTCTGGAATTAAATTTTTTTTTAGTTTACGAATGCGAATTCAGATATTCGCAAATAGACTAAGGGATACGAACTCACGAAATGTAATATACACAAAATTTAAGTAATCTACAGTATTATTGTTTTACACGTACACAACTTTCAACACAATGTTAGTCATAGTGTGATGACCTCAAGCAAATAACAAGCTTAAGAAATTTTGGCTCTGATCATCGGCAAAATCGTAATTATTTTCATAACTTTGAATGATTTTTCAAACTACAGTTACGATCACATTCATACATTGGCCATCAGATCAATCATGATTATGATAAACTGGGCGATTGCTCATCTACATAATCATGATTGTCTTCATACATTGATCGCTCATATGATCGATTATGATCATGTTTATTTCACACATCAATTATATATGAATCATGATTTTTATAAAGAAGCCTACCCCTACATCGACTTCGACTAAGATCGATCTTGTTATCTTACGTGATCAAGATACCATTCATTCCCTACATCTATTATGGTAAAAATGATAATTGTTTACAAAAGCTTTCATCTACACAATCATGATTATTTCATTCATTGATAATCTACATGTTTATAATCATGTTTGTTTCATACATCAATCATTTATAAATAATCATCATTAGTAGAAGCCTACACGAATCATTTACATGATCATTATACTGTTACACAATATATAGTGCAAAGCTGTATCCTAGACAGTGACTCGTCCCTTTAGTGAATTTTCACTATTTCTTCTTTTCTAACCTACAACTATCTTTTAATCATACATTGTTTTCCCCTCATCTTCTTCTGTCATTTTCGATGACCAGAACCTTTTCTGCTCATTCAGCTGAATTTCAAACTTTAATGATATGGTGTAATAAAGTGTACATTTTCCAAAGGACTTCATGTTTGCTTATAATTTACAAATTACTTAAGAACAATCAACTGCATCTTCTTCATTTTATTCTAGTTGTTTTACTGATTTTCCTGGGGCCACTGTGCCCAGTAGTTAGCTTCTTTGTCTTCAAATTGAGAGGTCCAGAGTTCGAGCTCCAGCCATGGTATAGTAGGCCGTCCCTGCCTTTCAGATGAGACAGTAAAATCTGAGGTCCCATGTCACAGTAGGTGTGCTCTACGGCAAGCAGTGCCGAGCATAGGCAAAATTTGTCGCCCTTCCCCAGCACACAGCGATTTAATGGAAATTGAAGGATTGGAAATTTTCTCAAGTCAAGGGATGTAACTCTTTCAATAATCATTTGATGATGACCAAAATTTAACTAAAATGACCTGGATATGCCTGTGATGTATCTGTATGCCATATTTCATTCCAATATGTGCTCCTGTTGCAAAGATAATGAATGGAAACCTTTGATGTAGGGACTGACCTGCTGCAACAAGTAATATGCATCTTTTACAAAGGGGGCATAAAAATGAAGATACATTGTATATCTCAAGGATAGAATGTTAATGACCACTCGATGCAAAATATAAAGCAAACATCTGGGGCTGGCACTGTAAAACTTGAGAATTCACTTAAATCTGAGAATTTACTCAAGCTAATTCTGATTGCCTGAGAAAAATTCAGATTTCAGTAAATTCCTGAGTTTTATGTTACCCAGCCCAGACTGATACCAATGCCACAATGACATTAAAAGCAATGTATAACAGTAAAAGAGAAGAGCACAATGGGGCCTCCATGGCAGAATGGTTAGAGCATTGACACCATTGTGCTGTAATCTCAGTCTCTCACCTCTTGTCAGCGCAGGTTCGAAGCTCGCTGGAACATAAACTGATTATGTGAGAAAGTTTGCCATTTTACTTGCGGATGACCGGTGGTCTCTCCCTGGGTACATTTGTAACCAGGCTCTCTCCTCACCAATTAAAACTGGCTGCCACCACATGACTGAAAAATTGTCGAGTGTGGCGTAAAGCAAAATGGAAAAAAGAAGAACACAACATTTCTATTTCTATAAGTAAGAATATTTATTACCATGCATATGTTATCTGATTTTCTGTACATATTGTTATCACTAAATGAGACTTATCACAATACAGCCTTCCATATGTTACACCTATGCTCTAAGTTAGAACAAAATCTAACGTTTTTACCCTCGAAATCCTTCTCCACAATATGTGTACATTTACATAGCTTTAAAAGAAATTGCCACTGGTTATCTTATTGCAAAACACTGTTTAGAGAAAAAGTCATTCACTTTTTCTTACAATTATTAATGTACAATTTAACTCAACATATATTGTAATTTTCTATGTGCCATTTTCAGTACAAACTTCGGCCCTTACTGCAAAGGACAATTTTATTTCATTAGAATGACTGCAAACATCAAATATGCTAGATATTAACTGTAATTCATTTACAGTATTTTTCACGAATTGTTCAAAGACAAAATTGTATTCACTTTTGTCGAAATAAAACACTGTTCAAATTAATGATTTGGAGAATTTGCATTAAGGAATTTTACTTAGGTTGTAAGGCTGCATTTCAGTACATGTACTGCTTAACTTGCAAGTTTCTTTTTGAAACGTATGGTTGTACTGAATGTCCCACACAAAGTTAAACATGCCATACAGAAATTAAAATGTGTTCTTCAAAATATGGAAAATTAGGGTTTCATTCCATTAAATGGTTTGAACCGGTTCAACCAGTACAATCACAATTGGAACAATTGGTCCAATGTCAATGCTTAAAGTTGCCTGATCTAACATGGATGAGTACATCTCAAATTAAATTGAAATTGTTTTGTTGATAAATTTATATCTTGTAGTTTAAATGTCGCTACACATATAATTTGTCAGGAAAGTGTAAGATTAATTTCATTCAATGGAATGTTTTGTTAGATAAAATATTCTATTAACACGAATAACAAAATGTAAAATCCAACAAAAATAATTTTTGATATTTCTCTTGAAATTTTGATGAGCAGACGTCATCTGGTGTAGAAAAAACAGTGATTGTTCCATTAGGTATGTGAATTCAGACCAGTTGAACTGACATAAAGGAATGCAGTCCTATTCTCAGAATCAGCAAGTGTTTTGTTTACAGAGTAATACAAGTCCCCCTACCAGCATGTCTTATAGCTTCTACTCTGTTGAAAATGGGTTAACAAACTAACCTTTGATTGGATTTGTAACCCATTGATACACACTGTCATACCAAAAAATACTTCAACATCTGTAACAGCAGCAAAAAAAAGTGCTGAAAGACAGGACATGAACGGCAAGGCGGATATTTAATGTCCCCTCCCTTCACACAGTCATTAGCTGATTGAGGATCGTTCCTCTTGACCATGGCACTCGAAAAAATTCCAAGGAATTGAACTTTTTGTCGGTCAGAATTTGGCCAATAACCTTAGGCCTCATCTGAAAAATAATGCATGTACAGTAGAGTGGGTCTATAACAAATCAGCTTAGAGCGAATTCAGTGCTATAAAGAAGAGCAATAAAATCCCCCAAAAATATTACTATTTATGTAGTAAATTCTGATGCTTAAAATGAAGGATGCCTATAATGAAGTCAAAAGTCAATCCCCTTTGACTTCGTTATAGACCAACTCCACTGTAATTAAAAGCCAAACACTTGAGGAACCTATGACCCAAACTTGGTCAAATCTAGCTCTTGTACGATACACTTTACAGAGCTAAACGAAAAGTTTTGACACAGTAGTTGGGGACGGAAGAGTGACATAGATGTCCAACCTTATGGTCTTGTTCAAGGTGACAACATAACATAAGAATAATCAAATATTGCATAGCTCACCTCTTTGGGTTTTTCCAAATACTGAAAAAAAAAAGCCTCATCTATACACGTTTGCTCAAGCAGAAAATATAGCTAATGGGATGTATCCGAAACTACATTTAACGTTTACAAATAATATAAATGCATCATATGTGCAAGTTTGGTCACCCTAGCTATCACAGGTAAGGGGTCAAAATTCTTAAGATGGATGCTGAGGCCAACACCAACAAAAGAGTGATAGCATAAGCTCCTTTTCACTTTGAGAGGTGAGCTAAAAAATGAAGAATGAGCTATAGTGGAGCCTCATTAACCCGGACACTTTTGTTCCCTAGCAAATCGTCCGGATAATTGAACGATCTGAACCACTTAAACGTAGCTCTTATGCAATTTCAAAATTTTGTTCCTAAGAAATTTTGTCTGGAAGGTGAAGTTCCCAGATTAATAGTGCCCGGATTAATGAGGCTCGAGTGGATATACAAAAATGTGCCAACATAGTCTCTTAACATATTTGTTTACATTTTGTTCAGAGATCTTGTTCTCACAACCATTTCTTCATTTATACAATAAATTAAAAAAATCTTTTCTGGAAAGAAATATGACTACACAAATCACTTAACAGATTACTGTATAACAAGAAACTTTCGTTGTGTATTAATATTCGCTATTTTCGTGGTTGACGTTCAACCGCAAATATTAATACACTCAAATGTTAATGTGATATACCGGTATGTGTGTTTATGTGATATCGATTGTGAACTGTGAAAGTTAATACCAGTGAAATAGTTTTAATTTGAAAATCTGCGAAAGTTAGTACACGCATTTATTTCTTGTTATACAGTAATAAGGTAACTCCTTATTAATTCCTGCTGGAACCAAAATGCAAAACATAATCACACTAAACATTATGAAGAATGTGTGTATATTATGTTTGATACAGGCTCTGTAATTAATATAGATACTTTTTATATATAGCCTTACACCAAACAATATAGGTTCATACTGACAATACATTTCACTCTGGTTATAAAAAAGTAATGACTCAATGGCAGCACTTGTACAAACATAATATGGTATTCAAATTTTTCTTAACATAGATTCAAGTCAGGAACTTTTTGAGCATAAACAATTTCATAATTTGTCTAACCACCCCTAAAGTAATATGAAACAAATTAAAATGATTGTTAGTCGTATTTCAAATTTTGCATGTAGACATTTTGTTTTTCCATAAAAAAACTATCAGGATCTTTAAAGATTCAGAAAGATTACTTGATCTTTCTTCACACTCAAAAGTGATTTCATATTACTTTAACTTATGATACATCAATACATCTTCAAATAGCTTTTTGTTTCTGTAGTTTGCTTTTACAGTAAACTATTTGAAACTTTCAAAACTGATCTGTACCACCTTTTAGAGATGCTAGTACCATTGGATAAAAAATCCTAAATATGTTAATTAAAAATGTGAATTAATTTTGTGTTTTCTATAAGAACAAACATCCAGAACTGATAAAAAAATTCTGATTTCAACATTTTTCCTGAAAACTAGCGTTGTTCCTCATGTCAAAAGTGAAATGATGTCAACAGGTTATAATGTGCGTTAATTATTTTTTATGATCCTTTGTCTAAAACTTCATGATCTTTTATTGTTGAATTCATTATCACGTAACATGAAAGAATTTACACCGTCTGAAAAAAACAGCAAATTTTGCTTCGGGACATTGCTACATTCCAAATTACACCATGCTAAAATTTTTCCTCAAGTAAAATTAGGAAAAATTTACAAGAGAAAATAATTCTTTGTGAGCAAAATCTTGAATAATTACATGTATTTCTATTTCAAAAGTTTATTAGGTGTAACAGTCACTCTAGAATATTATACAAAAAAAGACATTTTTTCAGTGTAATAAAAAAAATTGTGCACGTTTGAAGGGAACAATGAGGGAAATTACCTCCCTTGTCTATCAGCACAAGAAGATAATATTGCCTTGGAGAAACAAACTCGGAACTATTCATATACAAAATGGTAAGCAAAGATGACAAAATGTAAGATAAAAATGAGTGAAGAAATTAGGAAAATCGGGTAATGTTTTAACGAAACGGATACATGTATAATACTGATAAATAATGTACAAAGTCATATAAAACTTGTGACAAAAATGAAAAGCAACTCATCCGTAATGCAGGTGATAGTCAGTTTCAGCACTGGAAACTTGTGGGAAAATGGTCCATGGCGCTTGGATTGGCAATTTTGCCAAAAAATAGGATATTTTGAATGTTATTATGAAACGTATACCACCTGTCAGTATCAAATTTTATCTCCATATACCATTATTTTGTTTGTTTTGATGAAAATTATAATTCTAATCTAATGGCAATCTCAATTTCTTTTGTATGATTGGCAACACATTACCTGAATTTTCATCTTCATTATTAAAAATTTTGGGCTGAAAACTTGAAAAATAAGATATGATTTGCCATTGGGAACATAAGCCCAATATTGCTATAAATTTGGCAGAAAAAAAGGCCTTAGTAATGACAGTAGACTGCCATACATGTAAACACTGTCATAAGCGATATTAAATCAAAATATTTTATTGTAAAAAAGAGCAGTCGACTCCGGAGTTGTGACTGACCATATTTCAGAGGTATCGCAGTTAAAAGGAGGATATTTTTCTTCCAGAGACATCTGAATCTGACAGCACTAGTTCATATAGTACTAATGACAAAAATGTGAAATATCAAGAGAAATAGAGCACAGAATAAAGGATGTTTTCACCGCTCAGTTAGTGTATAAAACTTGATAAAAGGAATTAATTCAATGTCATAAGTAACGGTTGTAATTGATAGATTGGAAAGGTAGACTGATTATTACACGAAAGTTACTGGTTAGCATGTTTGGCTTCAAATTGGGAGGTCCGGGGTTCCAGCCCAAGCTATGTCGCGGTTGACTGTCCCCGTCTTTCAGATGAGACGGTAAAAACTGAGGTCCCATGTCACAGTAGGTGTCGCACGTTGAAGATCATTCCCTGCTCTATGGCCATTAGTGCCGAGTACAGGCAAAATATGTTGCCCTTCACTGGCACACAGTGATTTCTCCATATAAGTGAAAAATTCTTGAGTGGGACGTTAAACAATAATACAACCTACCATAATGGAAAGTTACCCTTCTATTAGGCAGTAGAGGATAATCTTGTACACATCTTTTTTCCTCACAAGAAATGAAGAATTAACAATCCTGGGGCAGGGGCAGGATTTTGTAATTTGAAGTAACATTGTAAAAAAAGAAGGGGATTTTAAATCTGTGAGGATGTCCTCTTACCAAATTACGCAAATATTGATTCCTCTCTTTTATTCAGGAATCTATAGTAATACAAGGTCACTAGGTCAAATGTCTTCCTATCAAAATGTAGTATAATGTACTTGATATGGTGCAGGTAAGTACGAAATATGAAAGCCCTAACACTTATACTGTATGCGAAATCTGCTTTCTTAACTTAACTGGACAAACAGATACATGTACAGGGTGATTCCGATTTAACCCTCCCCAAATTTTGTTTGCACGTGGTACGATAAAACATGGTAATGCACTATATTCAAATATTTGTTTAAAAACTGACATCATAAATTCTCTTCATATAAAATTGTTAATCAAAGAGAAAAATTGTAAAACCTTCAAACACCAAGATTTTAGAATGCTTGGATCAAATTGAAATCTACATACTTAGGGTTTAACATATCATCATAAATACACCTCATCAGCAAAATATGTCTGCAACAATTCCATATCATTGAATTTTGTTGCAATTTAAAAGAACAAATTTTACACAGAGTATAAAATATCAAATAATTTTTGTATAGATGGGTTTCCATAAGCATTATTTTCCAAGAGTTATTCCCCTTTGGCGACTATATTGTGTGTCAACACAGAAACTTTCTTCTTTAAGAAACCAAGTTTGATGACATAGTAGTAGTAAAAAGAACATCATAATTTTCATCACAACTACTTGTTTATATTAATGAAGACCTGAAATAAATATAAAAACCCCAAACAAGTTTTTAAAACTATCGAAACTTAAATAATACTTCATTAAATTTGGCTGATTTATGCAGGAAAGTATACCAGCTGCCACGCAACATGGCCGATGAAGGGAAATAAATCTTGCTAACGGAAACCCATCTATAGAAAACAGGATTTATCTCACGATTTAAGATACACTAATTTACATGTATCTAGTTACATCTCACAGTAATGCCCAAAATACATTAAAACTTGCTGACATCACTTCCTGTATTGCTGTCATCACTTCCTGTGTTTCTGACACCTTTTCCTGTACTGTTGACACCACTTCCAGTCCTCACTCCTTATATATTCGCTTTGTACATCGTGTAACTTCTTCGTCTAAACTGATTGGTCTTTGCCGCTTGACTGGAGACCACGCGGACACTTGTCTCTTTGGCAGGTTTGGTGTGTTCACCACCTTTGGGCACTTTGGCTGTAGATAGAGAGAAGAATGAAATGCAGATGGGCTGTGTTTGCAGGATAGTAATGCCCCTGTATAGGGTCAATCAACATCTAAGGCTGACTTTAATGGTTGCCCTATGGCCTGAGGCCAGCAAAGGTTCACACATCAAACATAGAGGTCACAAGAATAAGAAAATGAAAAGCTTCATCATAAATTGCAATTGTGAAATATAGAAGCCCAATCTCTTACAAATTAATCCAAATGCCTCACTTTCTCAATAAACTTTTTTCGTGAATAGAATTTTCAACTGCACCTGTCATTATACAAGTTAAGTTTCAGTAATCCTGACACTTAATTATCCGGACAATTTGCCTTGAAAAAGAAGCTTCCAAATTAACGAGGATCCACTGTATATTTTGTTTCTAATTCATTGCCATCAAGGTTACATTCCTATTCATGATAAGTTCATCTAATAAGCATTAAAATGTTAGTTGCAATATCTATAAGATGTAATACAATACCCAGACATTTCTATAGTAAACTGAGCTGACATAATTAGAATGTTAGAATGTAGGAGCAGAGTAGTAATGGAAAGCAAGAAGCAGATATGCATGGTATAACACAAAGGCTGGCTGGATGATTGTATACAATCGAATCTTGAAAACTCGAACGTCGATCTCTCGAAGATCTCGATCTTTCGAAGTAAAGCTACGGTCCCGATTGTTTCTCCTAATAAATTAATGAAATTAACTCTCGGTCTTCCCAATGATGACGTCGAAATTTTCGATCTCTC
>JACSZP010064419.1:760-11336 GCA_016161895.1 Pinna nobilis
TCTGACAGAGAGAGAATGAAAGGGGAGATACAGATAGAGACAGCAAGAAAATGAGACGTATTAGAACGTAACTTATCAAAAAAAGAAAATTCGAATATTTGTAAGCAAGAAAACAAAGCTTACTCTGTAGCCTGATCGATTTCCCCTTTTAATAATTTTGTATTGTAAATTTTGTATGTAACCAACACTTGACATAAACATCGAGATTGGAACACGAAAGAACTATGGTTTTTACCAAGTAAAACATGTACCATCAGATAATAGTAAATACAGTCTAATTAAAATAATGTAGTGTTCTACAAAGTGCTCCCTTTTCGTTGCCGTGTATGAAAAGGAAAAGGAGACGGACAGCTATTAGTTTCATAACTTCTATCAGGAATGCAAAATAAAGAGCTGGGCAAACATCGATCCCTAGATACACCAGAAGTGGGATCAGGTGCCTAGGCAGAGGTAACCATCCCCTGTAGACCGGTGTCACACGCCATAGCCCCTATATCTTGATAAAGTAACTGGAGTAATCTGAAAACAAAATTAGTATGTGAGAAACGGCTTATGAAATACAGTCTAACCTGCCTTAGCGACCCACTGAATTAAAGGAAAACCTGTCTTGTGTGACCTAAATGTGTGGTTCCCAAAATGTTTTTTTCCTACATAAATCACCTGAATTAAGAGACCAACTGTCATATGTGGCCATTTTTGCTCCTTCCTTTGGATGGACTCTTAAAACAGGTTCGACTGTAGTATGAAACGCATCAGACAGCATTTGACTCAACAAAAGGTTGTGTCGGCAAATTAAATCTTTTTATTGACTATAAAGAATGCTATAGAGTTACACAAGGCTTTCATAACCGCATCTAATCAGTCCATAGACATAAATGCCATTTGCAGGTGATTATGGAGTATTGCTACATGAATATGTTTAAAGTACAAACGTTTCTAATGAAACCTAATTCGGGGTTTTAGAGATTGTAGCTCTTCTTTTTTGGAGGCGTATTTTGATGTCACACTACGAAAAAGGTTGGAGTTGTTTCCAACGTAAACAAAATGTACGTCGTTACCCCGAGCGGAAATTCAATGATTTCGGGATAAAAAAATTAAGAAATTCGGCACATATTTGTGGTATGGATACGTATGCAGTTTTTTCAGTATAATATAAATGAGGTATATCCTGGTAATAGTACTGATATACAGGTATATGCGCCAGTTCGTAATAACTACCGCGCCTTTTTTGTCTTCTTGGCTAGCTGAACGTGTCTTCATATAGAAGAGTTCTACAAAAGGAAGGTATAACAAAAGGGGGCTCGATCAGATGCAAAATACTATATCCCCTTTTTTTTGAAAAAAACCAACTAAATTAGGGACAATGGAATCTAAAGGGTAAGTTGTCAACAGTAGCATTTAAAATATACAAGAAGTTATCAATTAGGAAATATGATTTTGACACCTTAGAGTAATTAAGTACGTCATATAAAAGGGGTATATTGAGAATCGAACTTTAATTAATTTGATCGAACTTTAGAATAATCTTGTTTGAGACAGTTTTAAGGCCAAAAAATCAAATGATACAGTAGATATGCCCTAAAACAAATCGGCTTAGAGCGAATGCTCTCATGAACTCCACTGTATTTCGTAAAAAACAACGAGGTGATGCATATATGAAATAGTTTAAAATGAGAAATAAATACTGTAAATGATAAAACAAATTGTTTGCCTTTTCATAAGAGTGAAATAACACACTCTTGAAAATAAATGCGCATCAAAACTTCTATGAATAATGGTTGATGAAAATGTCCATTTTTCAAAAGAAAACACGAATGTTAGATCTACATTTCCAGTAGTCAAATCTATATTTTCATGAATGCCTGAGAATTAACTATCTGGCCATGTTTGAAAGCGTTGAAAATACTGAGTATGGCATACAGAGGAAAGAAGAACAATGCAAATGTATATGGGATCCGTCACTCAAAACCGTTCATCTTCGTCTGGCACACGTGCATCCAATTGGCACTTGTAGAAATGTTGTCTCGTACGTATAAATTCCATGTGTACATCCATTTACGTTCAAAACTTTCACTGATCTATATATCCTCTGACAGGAATATTCTCCCGTGTTACCGATACAATTTGTACACAGACACTTTGCAAAATAGATATCCCTTGGAAATCTCAAAGCGTTTGAATTTCGGCACATCACCCATGGACATGTTGATCGGCTGGCCAGTGACTGAGATTCGCTGTTCCTGTATCTACTCGCACGACACGTAGCAGACATTCTGAACTCGTTGCTGCACTGATGGCGTCCCCCAGTTATCACTTGACCTGTTACGTCACTGGACCAACTTAACTGCGCAAGTAGGTTTGGTCTGTGTCTACATTCTTCATTCATAGTCTGGCCTGTGCTGTTTGTAATCATACTCAACACTATGATGCAGATAATCTAAAAATAAGATCCAAAAGTCATGAAACGTGTATATATTTTTTAATAAACCAAGCGCTGGGAAAATTGAATCTCTTCGGAGTACGAATCAAATTTACAATTTATATACATGTATAACATAAAGGGGAGATAAGGTAAACATGTTGACAATGGAAACTAAACGAAAAAAAAATTTCTTTGCATATTCACATTGATACGTCCATGGATTCTACCTATGGAAGACCACAGGATTGCTACCTTGTTTTCTGACATCAAATTGCTAATATGACGTAGATCCAGATGCTAAAACGACGTAAATACTGAGGTCAGACATAAGAACATTCCAAAAGAAACTTAATATTAGCATGAACATCTCCAGAATATAAATGTATTATAATTCGTGTTCAAAAGAACCAGGCAATGATATATCGGAAGTTATTGCATCACGTTACTTCCTTTTTTTCTACTTCCTTTTTTCTTCCCCGGTGGAAGTATAGTGTCGGAAGTATTTTCACGTGAGAAGTAATTTAGATCCGAAATATACAGCAAAAACAGTTCTTCTTGAGACAATATTGTATGTGAATTGTAATTTGCACTTTCTATCATTTACAAAATAGATCAAAATGAAAAATATTTGTCGTTTTATCACTTTTAGATACTTCGCTTCATTCCGCCTCCCCGATTTCATAGATGGCGTGAATGTATAGCTATGAAATACACCTCTAGGTATGAAACACCTAACAATCAAGTGAATTTACATCTAAATATTTGCACTGATGTTCATAATGTAAAAAATGAAACATCACAAAAATTCAATTTCCTATGTCACGAAACGAAAACAAAGGTAACAAAACATGTAACACGTAAGTTAAAATTACATTTTCAAAGCATCAATGAAAATAAATATATAAATGAAAAAAATCAAGACGATAAATTATATTAAAGGAAACTTTACCGAAAAGAAATAAATACAGACCGCAAATACTTTATTTTAGATGTGTTTTCTGCTGCATTCTTACCTTTTTACCACCCTTTGATAAGTTCATTCTAACTCATTGACTTTACACCTCCTCTGAAATATTGGGACACGAGACTTCCTAGTTCACTTTCTTTTTATAGCATTCGTTTGAAGGTAAATATAAATACCAGGGTACATTAGTAGGTCATGCTAGGTAGGATGAGGTAAAAGGTTTGAGTCTACAGGAATCAACTTCCTTCTACCCTAATCTAATGTTATCTGGCATCTTATTGGGTCATTTTGGATTTTGGGAAATGGAGTAAACGGGAATTATTACCCTGATCATGAAACTCATGTAAGTACATTTTGAACTTTACGTTATTTGGAATATTTTCATCGTTCGTTCTCGTACATTTTGGTACAGGAATGTCAGACTCGAAATAAAATTCAGACAAACAAAAGACGTCATATAGATTCATCTACTTCATTTTACAAATACATGTATGTGTTTTATGCAATATAAACAGTTATTTACTTTATTACTTTATTGAATGGTCCCCATTTCTTCTTAACATACATTTTAATTTGCTTCTTTCGGTGTCAGTAATTTCAAAGACATTGTTGCACTGGGAAGTCGACTCAACCGTATATATCACCGCCATGGCCTCAAAAATTCTCTTTCATAAAATAATAAGTGTGTGTTCCTTTCCTGAGTGTCTCCATCTTCATTTTTAGTTTGGTGCGATTCGTAGTAAAAAAAAATTTGAAACCTTTTATAATGAATCAAAAAAAAAAAAAAAAACAAAAAAACAACAACAGAATAACTGATAATTTCATACATGTGTTGAAATTAAATGTGTTTGTATTTGTGTCGCTCTCAACGCAATCTGTAGAATTGCTCACTGATGTTTATAAAGTATTCTACCAGGTATCGAGAACTTGTCCTTGGTCTTGTAACGTTAAAGTCATATACCAAGTGATACATTCGATATTTTAATTCAACATGCCAATACAAGAATATGGATCTAGTAAGTGGAGCAGGAGTTGCTTACCCTTCCGGAGCACCTGAACACACCCCCGGTTTTAAGTGAGGTTCGTGTCACACTATTTTTAGTTATAAGTGTATTTGTGTATTTCTGTTTGTAATTTTNNACTTATTCTATTTGGAATGCCCCTTGGTATCTTCTATTTCACCATTTCATCTAATAAAATATTAATGTTGTAGATTACATTTAATAAGAACTGTATACAACTACGATTAAAAACATTAATAAGATCTGTCAAATATCTCCGAAATCACGCTTTACTTTGCATGGTATGCCTTAAAGTGGCTAATGTTTTCTCATTTTGACTTTCCATCTTAAGTATTAATATCGAATTTTCTGTCTTCGTACGGTCGAACTTGGATGTATGTACAGTGGAGCCTCATTAATCCACCGACACACTCGTTTCCGAGCAAACTGTCTGGTTAAATGAGGCATCAAGATTACTGAAATACCTTCTCAGAATGACAATTGCAATTACAGATTTTCGTTCCATAGAAATGTCGTTCAGAATGTGAAGCATCCGGATTATTGCCGTCCGGATTAATGAGGCCCAACTGTATATTAATCTGTTTATTTTTCTCCAAATAAATGGTGTTTTCAAAATCACTAGGTTAAAACATTGATGTGATACAGAAACTTAGTCCAGACATTATAATTATTCCAAATTAAGAAGTTTTTCATTATATCTTACTGACAACTGAAATCTTGAAATGCAATTGGTTATCTTTGATCACGTGAAAACAGTGGATATTCAATACAGCTCCGTGATTTTCTAATATGTGGTTGCTGGCTTTTATATGGGGTTGATGCGAGAGTTATATCCCGTTGTTGGCACAGTTTCTGATCCCAAACAAAGATGGCGTCGAATGAAAGCACACGTTCGTTGAGAAATTTTCTAATAAAATGGTCAAATAGAATACCGGATATACTCTGAAAGCAATCCATAAGTCTGCTACCGTATTTCCCAAGTTATTGAGGGGAACAAAAAGCAGGACACTTCCTTTAAAGGTAGGCATAATGATATGATGAAGTCCGACTGATCGAACCGCTTGACAACCTCCGAGGAGGTGAGCGATACAGGGGGTTGTCGTTTGAAATTTGTCTAATTTATCTAATATGATATAAGATAAAGGTAGTCAGTAAGATATATTCGTTACATGGTGCACAGTTGACCGAATATTCGCTCTCGCCCTATATGGAATTTACTAACCACGTATATATCATAATCGGTCAACTGCACACCATGTAACTAATGATATCGGAGCTCAACATAAGCGGGCTCCACAGTATATATTTAAGCCATAGAACTAGTTTTTTCAATTATCTTTTTATTTGAATCATTGGTAACTAAAACAGGGAAACTAGTTTTATTTACAGTTAAAAAGTATCAAGAAAATTCTACACACTGCCTTAATTAGAATTTTCCCCATTCTACTTTTCTAAAGCGCCTCATACGGTCAAGTTTACAGACCATTAGCCTGGTGAACAGTTGGGCAATGAATATGTTTCTTTGATTAGATGTGATTCCGATCACATGATAGTTTGACATTGTCGAAAATTCTAAACCCACGATTCCTTCAGATAAGATTTGACTGTTATCAAAGAAGTGTTCAGTACCTGCGGTTAATGTGGATGAAATAAAGTCGAGGTAGGATTCGCATTAAGGTTTCAAAGTTTTTAACTAAAAGTAAGTCAAATTAGAATTTGTTTGAGACAAATGAAATTTTAGGGAGCAAAATTATGATAAACCTGAAGCAGGAAGGGAAGAGGCAATATTTTACCTGTTCATACCTGCCATACCAGGCTTCATTACCTGTTAGCTTATTGATTTAGCTTCGGTAGATAACAATGCGTATACCTGTATATCAGTATTGTTATCAGGATGTACCTCATTTAGGCGTTATCCTAAACAGCCCTTGTTATCTAAAAAGACATGGAGTTTCATTCTTTTCCACCTCGGACTAAATCTCATATGGTTATGGTACTGATATATTCTTTGCTTACTTTGGAAAACAGCCCCTCCTTCTTTGATACGCAACGTGTATTCGCGCCTCCAGGAATAAAAGAGTTACAATCTCAAAACTCCCGTATTGTGTTGTCATGAAATATCCTGGAGACCAAACGTATTAAGAAATGAATGAAAATTATTATTGTTCATAAGCAGAAGCTACAAAATTTGAGAATTTTTTCATGTACTAAAATGTCATTTCTGAAATTTTGTCATACATTGCTCTTTGTAATGCTTAGAAAAAAAGAGGCTTATCACTGGANNTATGGAACACGAGGACTTTAAGTAACTGATGAGGCAGATATACGAATAGGAATTAAAAAGTAATGCATTATACTTTTCTTTAAATGTTCGTGCTTCTAGTCTTGAAGGAATCTGCTTGCAAATAAAATGATTAACTTTCTTTTGTTATGGATTCGTAGATTTTCCTCCAACCTTACCGCAGGTGTCTTGCGTCGAACATATTTCACTTTACTTTTTTTTGTATGTCAAAAATATCAGCACCTTTGAGTGTGTTTTCAAAAGTGTTGGTTATTATCAATGAGATACTTTCTTGGAATCCCAAAAGTTACATTTCGGCTGAAATACACGGTTTTACAATGTACACGTATATGTATAAAGAGAATTTTAAAATTGGTCATTAGCTGTATAATGTTTAATGATCAGTTTTCATTCCTCCCAATCAGTCCAGATACTAATCATTAAAGTCTATCGACTATAGACTAGATTTCCTTTACATGATAATGCAAGTGTAAGTTTAGCAAAAGAAAATAACAAAATAATGTGTAGTTGCTCCGTTTCGATTCACCATTGAGAAGGCTTGTTGGTTCTACCCGCGTGACAGACGAGTAATCTATGATATCGTCTGCTGGTCTGGTAATTAGAACGATACTCAGATACCGCGTATAGGAACTAAACAACAGTGTCAGGATGTGACAGATTCCGTGCAATTTCATTGGACTTATTTATCTGAAATGGGATAATTCAATAAATAAATCAAACAACTTCCGCGTCTAGCTAGTAAAACTTTACAGACGATATCATCCAAATTCCCCTACTAAAACGCCCTAGATATTGACAGAGGAAGATTAGAAAAAAGACATTCAGGTCGACTTTACATCTTTAATAAAATTGCACTAAATGTGAGATAAATACAGTGTGCGTACTACAATACCTTAAAAGCCAAGGGTTATGTTTAGTCATGTAAATATGAAACAAATAAAATTTGATACAAAAATGACTTCCTAAAATGCACTATAAATAGAAAAAAGTTGGCGTGTAAAAGTTTAGTGAACAGTGGTGAGACTTGGGTTCACTACTGTAAATGCAGAAATATTTTCGAAAATTTATTTTGACGAATCGATGGTCTTGCATCTATTCGCGAGAGAATACTTTCGCGACTTTGGGTGGGGGGGTTACAACCTTATGTTGTATTGTACACGTTTATATCAGGATAGAATATATAATGTGATACATTAATTTTTTCGAGTAAGTAATGTTGCGAAATTACGCGAAATGAGAATTCCCGCGAATAAAACTGGATTTATAGTGTCGTAAACCAAAGCGGAAAAATGCCAGCTGAATTTCGGCTACCAAAAAGACAAGACGACCAATTATTTTCAAATGAATGCGCACCTTGACTAAGCATTTTATGTAATTTAACAATAGTTTTGTCATGAAAATAATTTTGTCAAAAGACGGATCAGTCACGGAACAAATAAAGATCTCCGGTACCTGCCCACCAGGAGGGCACTCCGATCAAGTTTTGGCACGATGGCTGTCGCATGTGCAGTAAAAGTTGGTCAACCTTCCGGAGTACCCGAACTCACTTCAAGATTTAGTAGAGTTTATGTTACATTTTAGTTTCATGTGTTGTTTTGTGCTTTATTGTTGATAGTATTGTCTGTCTTTTTTGGCATTGTACTAACGGTCGTTCTATATTTGAATTTGGAATGTTTCCGTTATATCCTCAACTGGGGCCTCCGTGGCCGAGTGGTTAGCGTGTTCGACTGCGAATCGAAAGATCCGGGTTCGAGTCGCGTAGCACCACTCCGCGGTTGGCCGTCCCTGTCTTTCGGATGAGACAGTAAAAATCGAGGTCCCGTGTCACAGTAGGTGTTGGCACGTTAAAGAACCCTCCGTGCTCTACGGCCAACAGTGCTGAGCATAGACAAAAATTGTAGCCAATCACCGGTACATGGTGACGTCTCCATATGAGTGAAATATTCTTGAGTGGGACGTTAAACAACAATACCATACCAAACCATATCATATCCTCAACTTTTTTTTTGTGAGTCAGAGAAGGTTGTTGTTCTCTTACGTTCTTTGTATTCACCAGATTTGATCCCGTGTTACTATTTATAGTTTTCAAACTCAAACATCACCTAGGTCTGTACATCGATAGTATCTGAATATAGTACCAACTGAGAGGCATAATCCAGTATCTGGATTCACAGCAAGGTTTGAAATTATGTAGCCATAAATTAGCCAAATGAATTTGTAAGAGCAAAATAAATATTTTACAAACAAATCATAATTAGCCTGATGTAGGCTTGTAGTTTACCAATATATAGGAATAATTCCCATAACTATTACTATTACAACATAATCAGTGATATTATTTGAGGAAAATAAATTTGCAAAAAAACCCATTTTTAGTCAATTTATGAAATTTATAGCATATTGCTATATTTTCATCGTGAGATGTGAATCCTATAAACTGTGCTTCCAGATGCGAATTGGCGGTTTAAAATGGTGTATTTAAGCAGATGGAGTGTGTCATAAAAGAGAAAACATGTTACAACACGATAAAAATCAGTAGTATTTGAGAAGTAATGCAATTACACGTGAAACTTATTTGTTGGAACACCCTTGGTATCCATAAAAACGGCAACTTTAATGTAATGCAGATATGTGACATTGGAGCTCGAGACTGTCCTTTCCAAGTCATCTAACATGCTTTCTATTTTACTTTGGAACAAGCTTCGGGTAAAGTTTTTCTACAGCTTTATAGCTCTTGTAACAGTTTACAAATGGACCGAAAATGAGAAATTATCTTCTTTCAGGAGAATATTTTCATTTTGTTGCCACTAACCTAAAGTTTCTATATCTGCAAAAATAAATAAAAAGTTAATTCCACAGTATATGTCTTCAAAACCTCTGAGAAATCCCCCAGAAAGCTATTTTATTGGTCAATACATGTATTAAACAAACAATTTTTTTTCCTTCATGGGAAGTTTTTAAGCGACATTTGTCATGTCATGATTTACTATTTGAATTTAAGAGTCCGTACGTACTTACATTTAAGAAGCTAAGTGTCACATGTGATATTTTAATTACTTTCTAGCTTCCCGTTTATGGGTGTTATGCAAATATCCTCTTCGTCGAATTACCCAATGGGATACACTGGAAGATAAACATGGAACATAAATTAGATTCCGTGTACTTTGCCGATCATGACTCTAGGGGCTGGCATTATTGTCAATGTAAATTCCACTTATTTTTTAGTAAAGATTAAATTACTTGCTCGATGTCAAATACAAGGTAGATTCTACTTACCAAACAATGTGTCCTCAGAGATAATACTTTTGATGGTGGAGCACAGAATAAACCAAGTTCATTTTATTAAGTGTGTATTTAATCATATATCTACTATCTATACTTTGGTTAATGATAATCCTATTTTATCGAGGAGGAAAAACCTATTTTCCACGAACAGAACATAATAATCTAGCTGCATATGGAACACTACATCTTTAAAAAGCCATAACCGTAAAGTTCATACGCACGAGAAATGTGGTAATATCGTCCGGTGACCTTTTTCGATGGATAACCTAAATCGGTGACCCTGAATGATTTCACGAGTCACGCGCAAACCAGAGACCAGAAAATAACATAGTTTTAAGTGCCGTAAAAGGAAACATCGTCGAAGCTGTACAACAATATTTTTAGGAAAATAAATGTGAGGAAGACAGATTTTATTTGTTGACTGTTTTTCGCACTCTTATCCTTACACTCGCTGAAACCGGTAACTCGACCCTACCACCAAAAGTAGAATAATTTATTCGCGAATATTAAGTCAGGCGAATATTTTACATCTATCTAATACATTTACTGAAAATTGCTACATTGTTGCAAATTGTTCATAT
>JACSZP010064445.1:0-13208 GCA_016161895.1 Pinna nobilis
TGCAAAAATTTATTTTCTCTTCTGTATTCCAAAAAAAAAGAAACCCAACAACAGACAAACTGAGCACAGGTTACAACTAATAAAATGATACAATTTTCTCACTAATTAGGGCAAAACAAAATAAGGAATTAGGATATACCAGTAGCATGCTATAGGTTAATTATTGCTCTAACTTGAATGAAGGTTGTTTGCATCATAACAAAGAATTGAAGAAATAAAGAATTAGTAAATTCATAAAGCTTCTGTTGGTGTTCTATAATGTATAGCCTAAGATTAAGAGTAAGTGTTATAATATTAAGGCTGAAAAAGTCGTTCACGTAAAATGACTACGGCTGAAAATGTCGTTCGCTCAAAATCTCCCTCTCAGCTACCACAGCTGAGGGGGAGATCTCCCTCTTTGAAGGTTTCAGAGGTTGGCAGGTATGCTGTACATAAGTATCTCAAGTAATATTTAGAATATTGTAAATTTCCAATTCAGTAAAAATATTGACATAATATTTTTTTGTATTACTTTGAAGGAGATCTTTCAGATGTTTTCGTGGTCAATTTCAGTTTAACCCTTACCTAGTATCAGAAAAGAACAGCTCTCCTGAGACTTAAACTTTGACATTGATTTGTGTTCTTATTTCAGATATGCATGATCAGGTCCTGAAGTTTGGATCATACATTGTGGATGCCCTGACAGAGTATAATCAACCCATCATGATCTACATTCCACCATATGCTGAACTGAGAGGTGGAGCTTGGGTGGTGGTAGACCCCACAATCAACAATACACACATGGAGATGTATGCTGATCAGCTCAGCAGGTAAGTACACATGTCCTTAAACAGGAGAAAATTCATCACAAATGGATAAGCCATAATTATCTAAGAACCCAGAACTTTTTGTCAGGGGCTTGGCAACATAAAACTTGAGAATTTACCTAAGTCTGAGAACTTACTCACCTAAGCTATTGCTGATTCCTGACTGGCTGAGAAGCTGGAGATAAGAAAAAACTCAGACCTAAGTTACTTCTTAAGTTTTCTGGTGCCCAGCACAGTATTAAGAAAAGTGTTCTTGAATTAAGCTAAATGTATGTGAATTCTGGCTGTGTTTGTCTTTACCTTGCCTAAAAAAGTAATTACCATGTAAGCAGTATGACTTTAGCAACATTTGTTTCTGTTCTAAAAAAAAAAATGGGGTTTTGGTTTTCAAACTGCTGCAGTTTTTTTTTTTTTCAAAACAAGTGATTGAAATAATTTTCTGGTTTGTTCAGGGGAGGAGTTCTTGAGCCAGAGGGTACAGTAGAAATCAAATTCAGACGTAAAGACTTGGAGAAAACCATGCAAAGACTAGATCCAAAGTGTGTTCAGCTGGTAGAGAGACTGAACTCACCAGATCTGCTGCCAGATGAGAAAACCAAGCTCCAAGATGAGTTGTCTGCCCGCCAGGAAAAACTGATGCCAATGTACCACCAGGTGGCAGTAGAGTTTGCTGATCTACATGACACACCTGGCCGAATGGAGGAGAAAGGTGTCATATCAGTAAGTATTAAAAGTATATCCTTTTCTAATTCTATGTTAAAGATCATAAAACTAAACTTAAAATTGATAGTAAATATGAGGCCACACCAAATAAGTTTTGATTTCTTCAACTTCTTAGACACAAAAATACATGTAAGAGCAAGAAGGCGGAATATTTTTTTTTTAAATTGCCGTTTTAAGAAGTGATAGATTTTAATGGAACAAACAGGAGTAATTTTATTTGACATCATTAGAGAAAAAAAAGGAAGAAAACAAGATCTTTTGTTAAATCTATGTACCCCGTTATCGGGGCCTCCGTGGCCGAGTGGTTAGTGTTTTTGACTTCGAATCGAAGGGTCCAGTGTTTGATTCCCGCAGTGCCAATCCTTGGTTGGCTGTCCCTGTCTTTCGGATGAGACAGTAAAAATTGAGGTCCCGTGTCACAGTAGTTGTTGGCATGTTAAAGAACCCTTCCATTCTCTACAGTCAGCAGTGCTGAACACAGCAAAATTTGTCACACTTCACCGGCACACGGTGACGTCTCCATATGAGTGAAATATTATTGAGTGGGACGTTAAACAACACTACAACCAACCAATGTACCCCAGTATCAATTGTTTTGATAAGTTTTTTTATCATCCATTGTTGATAGGTACATTTATAAATGTTGTTGGTTTATAACAGGGTATTCTACAGTGGACCAGAAGCAGAGAATTCTTCTATTGGCATTTAAGACGCAGATTGCTGGAGAATCAACTGAAGAAGAAGATGCGACAGTTTACAGAAAACCTAAGCGAGGGACAGCTGAACTCCATGTTGAGTCGCTGGTTTGTGGAGGATCGCGGTACAGTGAATGTAAGTGTTAATTCATTACTAGAGGAACACAGGGTTCTGTTCTAATTGAGACACAAACTACAGATTATTTGCCAGCTTAGCACCTTTGTTGTCGGGTTCTAGAGATAGCTTAACACCCATGCTGTCAGGTCGTAGGAGACCTGCTTAACACCCATGCTGTCAGGTTGTAGGAGACCTGCTTAACACCCATGCTGTCAGATCGTAGGAGACTTGCTTAACACCCATGCTGTCAGGTCGTAGGAGACCTGCTTAACACCCATGCTGTCAGGTCGTAGGAGACCTGCTTAACACCCATGCTGTCAGGTTGTAGGAGACCTGCTTAACACCCATGCTGTCAGGTCGTAGGAGACCTGCTTAACACCCTTTCTGGTGATGTGTTCACGCTTTTAGAAGCAATATTGAAAGCTACGGATCTAGAAAAGAGCTGATCATGCAAGAGCTTTCCGTAGTATTGAATCCTTTGATATGAACATGTTTTCTGCTTTTGACAGTGACTTGTGTAAGCGTCTGCTTTTGACAGTGACTTGTGTAAGCATCTGCTTTTGACAGTGACTTGTGAAAGCATCTGCTTTTGACAGTGACTTGTGTAAGCGTCTGCTTTTGACAGTGACTTGTGTAAGCGTCTGTGATGAATTCTTAACACAACTTAAGGAGATTCATTTATGTGCCTTTAAGTTCATGCAACTCCTGTAGGTAAACTGTTAACATTACTGTAAATCCAGTTTTATTCGCGATAAATTTATTTTTGCGTCATAACGCGAGAACACTTACTGGCGAAAATAAAGTTCTCGCTAAATATAATAACCTTAAATAAGCATTCACCATACAGCATAACTTACGATACATAACATGCACACGTGCGAAAAAAAGTAGTGTCGCGATTAATTACACAGCAACTGATTTGCTAAAATAAGGTTCCGCAAAAATTGCTGGATCTACAGTAATATGTATGTGCAGATGACATTCTAAGAGATTATTTCCATCTCCCATTGCATCTTCAGTTGATCAAGATAATCTGCTGAAGGGCACAGTGGGACGGAACAGAGAGGGAAAAATCACTTAAAGACACTGGCTAATGGGTACATTACCCAACACCCTTAAACCCTACAAATTTTGTCTTGTTCTGTTATCCCTGCTTTCTTTCGCAGAATACTTTAAGCCATTTATCTTCTGACTCTTCCATGGCAGACTGGGTAAGACCAACTCTTGATTTTTTTTTCACGTATATGGGTACATTGAAAATTAACCAGAGAGTTTCTGAGACTCAACTACAGTAGGGTCACATGACTACAATGCCAGGATACTCTTCTAAAAAAAACTGTGCGAGCACTACCTCACTTCATTTCAATTCAGAAAAAACAAATTTATGTGAAAGTTTTCATTTATGCATACCAAGATGTCGCTCAAGGATTCTGTGCATGTATCTACATGTATGTAAATTTAAATCCATCCAGTTGTCCAATTCAGTCAGTTTAGAAACTGGTTGCAGATTGAGATAAGTCATCCTAGAACACTCTGTATATAACTTCTTTAAATGTATCATTATAAATGCTGAATATTAGGAATGGACACTTATATTTATGTTTTATCTTTTTTTTTATATATTTTTTTTCATTTTCATTTACTTAAAAGATATATTTTCTTAATACGAGGAATGAGTATTGGTGGATTTTATTTTGTTGTTTTATCTTCTATATTATCTATTTTCATTTGCTTTAAAGACTTTTATTACTTTTCTTAAGTGGCTTTGTTTTTCAAAACTTGCATCACAGCATGCTCTTATACTATAGCAGGATGTACCAACAACAGTCATATGTGACCACTATGGCACAAATTTGGCAAAAAAAAAAGAGAAGATAATAATAATAAGGGGGGGGGGGAGGGAGTAATTTTCTTTGCATGAATAAAAAGTACTGCACTTCTCGAGACTAAGCGGAGATAGTTTATCTTGAAACTCTCTGAGTGAACAATGTTGCTGTCCTAGACATCATGGGTCTGTCGCAAACACATATTGTGGTACTTTGATGTTTTCCCTTTGCACGTAACTAATAAACTGATATTCATTTTTTTTAATTCAATCTTTTCCTTGTGGACTGTCTTGGACACCACATGCACACATATATTTACACTAGATACATTGGTCTTCAACCTCTTTTTGCCCTTTGATGCTATTTTCATTGTATGACAGGAAAGCCATTTCTAAAAAAGTTAAGGTATTCTTATTTCACTTTTCAGTAACATACACATTGTTGATAGAAAGGTTGTGCATGTTTGACAATTGTAGCTCGTCTTATGGACATTGAGGTGGCAATTTTTGCTAGACATTTTTGTTTGAAAGCAACAGGCTTATTTTAAACTTTCTGATTGAAATACATTGGAAACCCACTATCAAGACCACCTTAGTGATTGTCTGAATTTAGTTTTATTTGTGAGCTGGTCACTAGTAAGGTGGTCTTTTGGTGTGGCTCCACCATTGTAGTATAATAACTAGAATTTAGTAGGGGACAGCTGCTCATCACAAGTCTTGAGGGTCAAGGGTTTGTTTTTCAGCTATCATGTACAAATGTATGTCAGAATTTGTTTTTCCTGTCAGTTGGATAACTCAACACAAAACGAATCACATCCATTAGTAGGTGGTGACACATTAATGATTCCCCAACACGGGTTTATGGACCTGAATGATGAGGTTGAGCTAATTATAGAGTTCCTTCACTGAAATATATTTATTTATCCCATATTCACTGATATATCTTTACAAGAAGTGCAAAATGATAAATTGATCATCCACAGGGGGGTGGATGATAAGCTACACTCGCTGTACCGGAAACGATGGTGAAGTGACATAACTACGTGCGCTTTCTGATTTTTTTTACTATGTGGAGTTATAATACTAGATAAAGATTAATAAATGGGAGAAAAATAATCAATCTGTATTGCCTGGTGTTGACTGAGAAATCCACTTACCCTCATGTCAAGTGACCAGGTCCATGTCTCAGCAAGCCTCAACATTGACTAAGTTAACTTGACACTCGGGTTAGTGGATTTCTCTATCATCACCGGGCAATGGAGATAGATTTTGCTAATCTCCAAAAGAGTAAAAGCTTCTCCAGAACGTGGTTAAATAACAGTTAAAGAAACAAATTAATAAGCAAAGGACTAACTGTTAGTCTAAAGGGGGTAATTAAGAACTTGTATCATGTGATCACCTCTGTGTGTTCTATGTTCCAGGCATATCTATGGGAGGATGACAAAGCGATTGTAGAATGGCTGACTCAGCAAATAAACGAGAGCTCTGTTAACAACTCGGTGACTGACAACATCAAATGTCTACAACGAGAACACGTGTTACTGCAAGTCAGAAGGTGGGTGTGACTATCGTGGTTTTGATATCAACAATGACTGTTATAATTGTAGTGTGGAAAGGTTGACCAGATTGCATTAAAATGGATTGTTACATTAAAACCATACAAGTGAGGTTTCTCCTTCATTTAAAAACTAAATGCAAAATACATGATAGATGGTGGAGTTTGGAATGAAGCAAAACCAAAGCAACCATACAACTAGAAATTTATAGAACTTTAAGATCTTATAGAAATATAACAAAACACTCTGTTTCCAATGTTCTCTCTTTTCTCTGTTTCATGATATCACAACTTAGTAATAATCAACCTGCTACCTTAAAAGTGCAAGAGCAGATTTATCCATCTTGGGTGTATTCATATCAAGCTATTTTAGATAGCAGAGATATTACATTCTTTGTCAGGATATTTTAGGTGGTATAAATTCTTTGTCATCTTTTTATGCCTTTGTAATTAGTGTCTGAGACATATTTGTGGAGATGTTTGTCTGTTTTTTAGTCTGCACATCATTAACATTGGGCATATGTTTTGATTAAATATGTGATGCACTAGCTGCCATATTTGTCATGTATATATCCCCTGACATGACTTTTCATTTTACGCCATTGTGATTTTCTTTGTGACTCAGACCTTGGTGCTTGACCTACAATTTAGAAACTTGATTTGCTATTACAGAGGGGGATGTCCAAAAAAACTCTTGTCTATTAGCGTGTGCCCATGTAAGCTTTGCCTGTGTTGCAAAAGAACATAGGCTTATAATCTTTTTTCCATTTCAGTCTAATCCAAGATAATCCGGAGGTGGCCATGGACTCCATAGTACACATCACACAACACATGACACCCACCCAGCGCGCTGAAGTCTCTCGAATTCTGGCAAATATGGAGGCTTAACAAGCGATTCCATAGGAACAATAAATATTGGCTACTTCTAACAAATAGACTATATATGTATGTGTTATCATAACTGTTTACCAACAAAGTGTTATCCTACATTGCTGTGATATACTTTATCATGTTATCAGTAACTTTATGTGTTGACTGTTGACCCGGATCATATAAATTAGGAGGGATATATTTATATGATTGGCGTTGTTCACCTGGGGAGGATGTCAAAAGTTTGTTTGATCATTGTAAATCCTATGAAACTTCAGTGCATAATTCATGAACAATGTTTTGTATTGGTATAGCATGACATCTCTCTCTCTCTCTCATAGTCAGCAAGGGATTTTATTTTTGAGATTTACTGTGTGAGAGAATATGTGATGATTACAAAATCATATTGGTCAATCCTATCATGTTTCCACATTATGAAAAATAGTTATGTGTTAGTGCTGTGAAGATGTACTTATAAATCATTTCTTTTTTCTATTTCAATAAATTTATTACTCAGAATCAAATTCATGTTTTGTAATAAGGGCAACTTGTTAATCCTTTTTGGGATCACACTGGGAAACCTTAGTATTGTAAACAGAAATTATTGTGTCTTATATATTATTTGGGTTATAAGTGTCGCATGTGTCTCTGGATCATTTATGACTGGATCACATATGTCTCTGGATCATCCATGGCTGTGGATCACATGTCTTTAGATTATCAATGACTATGGGTCACATGTGTCTTTGGATCATATATGACTAGATCACATGTGTCTGGATCATTTGTGACTGGATCACATGTGTGTCTGGATCATCCATGACTGTAGATCATATGTGTCTTTGGATCATCAATGACTATAGATCACATCTTGGATCATCCATGATTGTAGATCATATGTCTCTGGATCATTCATGGCTATGGATCATGTGTCTTTGGATCATTCATGACTGAATCATGTGTCTTTTGATCATTCATGACTGCATCTTATGTGTCTTTGGATTATCCATGACTGTAGCTCATATGTCTCTGGATCATTCATGGCTATGGATCATGTGTCTTTGGATCATTCATGACTGAATCATGTGTCTTTTGATCATTTATGACTGCATCTTATGTGTCTTTGGATTATCCATGACTGTAGCTCATATGTCTCTGGATCATTCATGGCTATGGATCATGTGTCTATTGATCATTCAGGACTCTACATCTTATGTTTCTTTGGATTATCCATGATTGTAGATCATATGTCTCTGGATAATTCATGGCTTTGGATCATGTGTCTTTGGATCAACCATGACTGGATCATGTGTCTATTGATCATTCAGGACTCTACATCTAATGTTTCTTTGGATCATCCATGACTGTAGATCAAATGTCCCTGTATCATTCGTGGCTTTGGGTCATATGTGTCTTTTGGTCATTCATGACTGTGGATCACCTGTGTCTTTGGATAATCCATGACTGTAAATCATATGTCTCTGGATCATTCATGGCTTTGGATCATCCATGACTGGATCATATGTGTGTTTTGATCATTCAGGACTCTACATTTTATGTGTCTTTGGATCATCCATGATTGTAGATCATATGTCTCTGGATCATTCATGACTGTAGATCATTTGTCTTTTGGTCATTCATGACTGTGGATCACCTGTGTCTTTGGATCATCCATGACTGTAGATCATTTAGTCGTTTACCTTGGAATAAATTGTAGGGATCATACAGGATCAATTCATTAATATCATTAGGACTTTATCTGGGATTGTATGCCATATAGGTTATTTGGGATCATACAGATGTAGATGTCTAATTTTCACAGTCATCTTTATGTTATCCAGGATTGTACTTATCTTTCTAAGTGTTTTATTACTTTCTAAATAAGTTGTCAAATATCATGTCTCCTGCCAAATCAAATGTCATTTTCAATGATTATCTATATAACATTTACTGTCCAAATTACTGTTTGCATTAAGGTAAGTTTGGTGTCTTTTAAAAGATACATATTTAAATATCCTTCAATATCAAAGTATAATCCTAATGCAGACTTACTAGCATTTACTGCAAATATACTATGTCAGCTAAATACACATCTAGAGACTAATGATGTTTTGTCAGCTAAACACTTTTACTTTGATATTGTGTTAGCTAAACGCTACTGGTAAGATGTGTTAGCTAAACATATCATCTGTATACCATATATTGTAATGATGTTATGTATACCATATATTGTAATGATGTTCTACATGTATCAGCTACATACTTCTTTGATATTACATCATCTAAACACTGATGGTAAGATATTGTGTCAGCTAATCACTACCTCTATAGTGTTGTGTCAGTTCAACACTATGATGTAACGCTACTTTAATGATACATGTATTACTTGTCAGTTCATGTGATGTCCAGACAACTCAGTCTTAGTACTTTACTTATCTTTATTCACTGTATTGCATCATAAGATTGTAGAAAAAAATAAAGGCGGGGTCTCCTGCTGGTTAACAAATAAGAGATATTTCATGGAAAAAAATACTCTATTTACGACATTTTGTCCACCTTAATTCTTTTTCTTATTTTCTTGAATCCTTAATGAATTAAAACATCATTGCCCTTTGTTGAGTGCACCATTGCTTCAGAGTCATGTTGCTATAAAATGGAATAATACCCTGCCCTCTGGCTCAGGTGCTACATTATCCCTAGACAGTAGTATCTGGCCAAAGGGCCCTCAGTAGAATGCAAAATATATAAAATCATGTATCAGAAATGGGTGTTTTACATGAAACAGAAGGGAGATCTTACTGATCAGAGGTACAGTCGACTTACTTTGTACTTCTAGTAAAAACAAATAATTCTTGTCGCATCATAGGTTTTCATTGACAATTTTTTTCTCTTTTCTTTTGAATCGGCTCAATTTTCTGTGAAAATTTGGCTGTGTTCAGGTGTTAGCCATAATTACTTGTGTTCAATTTTTGAAGGGTTCATTTATGGTGCAATTTCACTGGATTGGCAGAAGACAAATGTTCATGATGCAGGCGACCTCACTTTCCCTCGATTAAATATTTATCTCTTATTTATTCCAATTCATTTTTATGTACAATTATCACTGTCTGTGAAGGTATTTAATGTTAATTGTAAAGAATCTATGTACCCTTAAATTTGATGTGGACTCTTCCACATATTTTAACTTGGGCAAACTTAATGAGATTCTAGCAATGCATTGACATACAATGTATCATCAATGTCATAGTGTGGAAGCTTGCTGGAGAATAAAATGACTTAGAGTTGACATGCATGAAATAATTCTAGTTGAAATATGTGCATTGTAATTTATTCAAATATATTTAAATTAATTATGTATTGGACCTTCTCATGAAAAAAGTGCTATTTGTTGATCCCTCATTGACTTGTAGGCAGTAGAATAGGTCACAGTTAATATAATATGTTGATATGATAATTTGGTGATACATGTATCCTAGTGCTTTCATATACCATCCCCATTTGAAATCCAAGGTTGGTGATTTGTAGGCTTTGAAACAGGAAGCCATACATGTATTTATGTGATTAATAGATACTTATATTTCTGCAATCACTTTGATGTTCAATGCATGATCAAAATTCAAAATGTAATGTAGACTGTTTCAGTACTTGATATTTATGGTACAAGTAGACTGTTATTTCAATGATGATAATTAAAAATCATTGGTGCAAGACTGCAGCAGCCCAGAGAACCAGTGCTGAGAGGTTCACTTATAACTTGGCAGTTACAAAGTTTTGACTTGAAGTCTAAAATAAAGGTTAATGTTTGCATCATGTTATGTTAAATATACATTTTGAATGTGTTTATAATATATATTAATTTGTTTTTCATCCTTGTAGCAATAGTAATTCCTATATCTACCTGAATTCATTTAGTATATTTTTGTGTGTTATGTGTGATAAATATATCAGAAATCCTTGTGACCTTTATTGGCCTATATGAACTTCATTTGACATTCAGAGGTATATTTGACATGCATTTCACTTGTGTTGTTAATGTATGTTTAAATGATTGATGTGGCGTGCATGCATAAGTTATTCACAGTAATTATGCTAGTCATTTCTATGTGACTCTCTTTTGGTAAAACAGTATAGTTGGTCTATAACGAATCGGCTTAAAGCAAATTCAGTGTTATAATGAAGAGGAATAAAATACCCGAAAAGAATTACTGTTTATCTATTTATGGAGTAAATCCTGATGCTTAAAATGAAGGATGCCTATAACAAAGTCAAAAATCAATCCCCTTTGACTTTGTAATAGACCAACTCCACAGTACTTGTACATGTGACACATCTGCATTTATATTACAATGTTATGACCCAGTATTTATATCATACTCAATTTAATTGATACTGCTTTTAGAACAAACAGTCAATACCAGTTTGATAATACTGTGCATTTGTCATTTCATTGTCATGGCAATTATTGAAGGACTAATGGCATTTTACTTTTGATGAGACTTACTTAATTGGTGCTCTTGATAATCTCAAGAACATTCTATATTCATTATATGGAGTCAGATTTAGATTTATGTGCAGAAGTTATGCTATTGTCAGAATTACAACAGCAACAAATATTGGGAACATTTTTTTCATGATTTTGATACATGAACATATGTAGTTGCTTGTATACCTCCAACTCTAATGTATTGCTTGAGTATTGATAGATTTACAGAACTAGAACAAGTTGTCTATATTATGATAGTTGTGTGAGTACATATGCACTTGTCATCTCATCCATCATCCACCTCTATCTAAAAAAATCATACTAAGTAAATATTATCCAAACTGATTCAAACTAAAGGGTAACAGCTCTCTAGCTGGTCAAGAAAACAGGGTCAATTATTAGCTGTCCTAGAGGTGATTCTTTATTTTGCAAATTCTTATTTATTTTGCTGAATTACAAACCTGTGAATGTTTGTTTATGAGTAGGTTGCCATGGTAACTGTGCTGATTGTTATGGTAATAGTAGATTTGTACATGTATATTTTTGTACTTTCTTTTTTTTTTTTACTTTTGATTATTCTGGTCAAATGAAGCAAATTATTTTGCACTTTACATATACGTATGAAATGGTTATTTTTTTTTTCAAGTAAATTAATGAATAAACAACATCTAGATGCAAATCTTCTTAAGACTTTTATATTAACCCAAATTAATGTAATAACATTTAATCAGCATTCTGTAGCATATCCATCTGAATGAAAGATTCTCAAGTCAGATGTTACAACAGGGGCCTCCATGGCCGAGTGGTTAGCGTGTTCGACTGCTAATCGGAAGACTCGAGTTCGAGCTGCGTAAGCGCCACTCCGCGGTTGGCCGTCCCTGTCCTTCGGATGAGACAGTAAAAACCGAGGCCCTGTGTCACATTAGGTGTTGGCACGTTAAAGAACCCTCCCTGCTATAAGGCCAGCAGTGCCGAGCATAGGCAAAATTTGTAGCCCTTCACCGGCACACGGTGACGTCTCCATATGAGTGAAATATTCTTGAGTGGGACGTTAAACAACAACAAACAAGCAAAACAGATGTTACAACAGACCGCCAGATACTTGACCGATTCTGTTTTAACCACTTCAGTGCGTATTATGACGTAATTTTATCTTTATGATGTTGCAAAATATATATTTTAATGACGTATATACTCATCATACGCATTCAGGAAAAGTTAATGGCATGATGGATATATCCGTCATACGCACTGAAGTGGTTATAACAATCTGAGGTCTCAAAATTGTAGCTCCTCTGTTCTAGGAAGCACACCAAGGTTGGCAGTAATGGCTCTATAGTCGTCATGGTCATTTTCTGACGGTGAGGTTTTGAGTTCAAAGACTCAGCTGACTTTCCATTTCTATGTCACAGTAGGTGTATGCGTGATAAAAAATCCTCACACTGCATTGGCCAAATTTGTAGCCCTTTACCACTTCCAGCAATGTTTCCATATGTATGTATGTGAAAGTATTCTTCAGTGGGACATTAAACATCAATAGACAATTCAACCAAACACGGACATTTGGACAGCTTTTAAAGTAGCAAGGGAGGTGCAAATGTTCTCTGGCATGAACAAAGGGTCACTGATTGCAGCAAGTTGTTGTTTAACGTCCAACTCAAGAATATTTCACTCATATGGAGACGTCATGGTGTGCCGGTCAAGGGCGACAAATTTTGCCTGTGCTCGGCACTGCTGGCCATAGAGCAGGAAGGGTTCTTTAACGTGCCAACACCTACTGTGACAGGGGACCTCGGTTTTTACTGTCTCATCCGAAAGACAGGAACGGCCAACCGCTGAGTGGTGCTGCGGGAATCGAACCCCGGACCCCTCGGCTCAAAGTCAAACACGCTAACCACTTGGCCACGGAGGCCCCGATTGCAGCAAGTAATATGCAGATTATGTAATATGAGTAATATGAAGATTTAATGAAAAGGGGAGGAGTTCAAAAACTTCTAAATGTGGATAGTTAAGCAGTTTGATTTGTTTATATGTAGCAGAGGTAGATCTCCAGACATAGCAGAGATATATACATGTATAAATGTAGTTATGTTCTTATTCGTAAACTCAAACGAACATAAAATATTTACAATA
>JACSZP010064449.1:0-14289 GCA_016161895.1 Pinna nobilis
GGAGTCAAAAATGGCGGCCCCCATGCACTAGGCTCTTCCTGGTGTTTTTTCCAATAACAACCTTTCGGTCATTTGACGTTGGCCAGATTTTATTCATGTAGGTGATAATCCGTTTACAAAATATACCTAGCAACAGATCACATGCCTTCCGCAAGTACATAACATTAGAAGTGAGAGACTCAATGGTTTTAATTGCACAGGTGTCTCTTCGATACATCTTATATACATTATATCTTAATATTATTGTGAAAAATATTAGACGGCATGGATGTTTTCAATAGCAGATGCAAGGTTTCACCTTGCTTGTTGAATAAAAATTCAAAAAGGGGTAACTTTAGAATTTAACAAATAGTTCTAACATAACAATATCAGTTATGCCAAAAATTGCCAGGTCTAGTGTAATTGTCTGTTAATATTTCCAAACACAAGCATTGAACTTAATTGTTTTTTTCAAATGAGTTTGATATGTAAGCAAGCATAATTAAGCGAACAATTTAGTTTTCTAATCGATTTTAAAAAAGAAAATTCCAATAACTTATCCACGTAGCCGGACGTTTTTATAATATCTTATTTAACCCAATAAAAAGCTTATCCCGGAAACCTATATATATATATATATATGAATGATTGAATACATATATAAGGAAATCAAGCACATGCACATACACTTAGCTATGGCTCTCAAATTAGATGCAATCAAGTGTAAAGAGGAAATTTGATACCAGTAAAACGATGCTAAACAATGTTACAACATGTTACACCTAGATATAGTGACTTCGGTGTTTCTGGCTTTTATTGTTTTCGGTAAGTGAAATAGTTATGATAATTTTTGTTGGTGTAAATATATATAGCTATTATTACTTTTGCTCTTATTTCTGTTCTTATGGTTGTATCACTCAAGAGTTTTTCATTTAAAGACGTCATGGAATGGCGCTGAAGGGTTTCAAAGTTTCCTTTTGCTTATGCTCAGAACTTTTGGTCACAGAGAAGGGTAGGTAATTCAAATGCAAAGATACAATACTGCCTGGTCCGATGGACGAGAAAAGACAGAGGCATCCCCCGAGCAGGGTCGAACCCCAAACCCCTCAAAATTTTAAAGTGAACACGCTACGACAGAGCTCTCAGTTATAAGAGTAATCTTACATACAAAAAATCTGTTCTGTTCGTTAGTTCTTGTCCACAAGGCGGAGTCGACTGATTTTCCCTGTTCTTCGGATTAAACAGTAACACAAATAATCCGTCTCTCCGAAGGTGTCGGCTCGTTACGAACACTCGTAGCTCGATGACCGTAAGCGTGGAGCATCGGCCATTACATAAATTTTAGCCCATCAACGGCTTGCGATGACGTCTGTTTATGAGTGAACAGCCATTGAGTTGGACGTTGAACAACAGTACAATGTCACAACAACGTAAATATGTATTAAAGTTCATACTCTCATTTTTATTGCTACTGACCAAAACAGTCTCTGTACACTAATATCACCAAACACATTTTGTAAACGTTGCATGATTGCAGAATCAGTATGATAACAGGGGTTGCTGACTCCTTCCAGACCCCTGGTACCATTCCGTGAGGGATTTGCATTCATGTATCCTACGGCGTTACCATCATCATTCACAAATTGTCATATTCATCTATGATATGGTGGATAATGGTTCTGACTATCAGTTACATGGTTTTTTAGGGTAAGGTACGGAATTATATGTGGTCAGTAAAAATAACGTATTTGGCGATACGCAGCTGAGCCGGATACGTAATTTTTACTGACCACATTTATATATATTCCAGTATCCTACCCTAAAAACATGTAACGCATTTATCCTAATGAAGACTTTTCATGTGTGGTAAGTACCACAGATGACCGTGTCTCGATGCATAGACGTAAAATCAAGGGTTCGTTCAATGCCGTAGCTGCTACGAGCCTACGTGCATAGCTGACGCTTTTCAACAAAGGGCTACGTCATACTGCGGTGTATTAAAAGTGAGAGCCGTGTACGGGAAAAGCATAGTCGGCACATGGTCCCTTCCTATTGTTTTCATGGGACACTTCTTTCTGAAGTGGGATAAATACCTTTACCCAACTTTATTTCAAATCTAAAATATGTTAAATGCCGTTGACCTATACACTGTGAATTTTAAACAGCATTTCTTTTTTGTTTGTTGTTTATCTTACATGATGTATCTTTAATTATGTAATAGTAAAACATTTGAAAATACCATTATTCAGGCACCAATATTTGACCTATCGTCAAATGCCTGACATGGTACGTTGCGACAAATTTTTCTATTATGGCTTCACAATTAAATGGCCCGTCAAACATTTGTTTGATTGTGACGTCACAATCAATTGACGTAAAAAGCACACGTAGAGCCATATGTAAGACATTTGGCGATAGGTCATTAAGTGTTATATAGACATTAGTGTAACCATTTTGTAAAATATTCTACTTTTCAAGCGCAAGTCCTGTTGATCCGGTAACATTTGCGAGGATTTTATTTTCGCGTATTTACGCGAGATCACTTAATCGCAAAAATAATGTTCTCGCTTAATATTCTAACCGAAAATTAACAAAGGCCATTAAGCATAAACTATTAAGTAAACATTCATATATGCGAAAATAAAATGTCGTGAACAATTATGTACCTGCTAATTCGCCACAATAAAATTCAACGAAAATTTCAGGGCTTACAGTACATACGTACGTTTTTCAATTTAGAACAATCTCTAACAATTCATTCGTTGAATTCGATTTTTGTTTTTCATATCCATATTAAGGGCCCTAACATTCTTGTAGAAAATAACCGGGACTATTGACACAGCCTTGTATGTTTAACTTAGAGCACTTTTTCAAGCACTTGTCTGACCATCTTACAATATTCAACCTACAAATGATTATATACTAATTAGATAACATCCAAAATAGAAACTTAGAGATCACTTTTCAGCCTTACATTTCTGATTGTTAATTTGTTGCGTCTGATATCTACAATACAAAGAGCGATAGTTCTTTTTGCTTATTAGAAAGTTTAGCAGGGTCCCGTGTTTAAACATCCAGTTATTTTTCAGCTTCGGTAAAATCATTCAATGTGGAATTAAGTCCAACTCTCTCAACACATACTGACGCAACTGAACATTGCATCTACAACACCGGAAGTAAATATTCCTTGGCAACGCCGGAAGACATTCAGTCTTCCTCTTTTGATCCGGGCAAAGACAGGAGCTGGGTTGATGGGAAAATATATACACTCAGAAAAGACTGTAAAGAAGGTAGTGTGACTTTTTTCATAAGTAAGAAACTAGAGAACACACAGAGAATATTATCGAGTAAGTTCTTGACTTTTAGTGTAAGTTTTATCGTTCGATCCTCAGCCCGGACATCGTACGGTTAAGATCAATTTATAATATCGTGTACATTTTACGAAAATTGAGCAAGCATGAACTTGAACTTGAAACTGATTTTCTTGAATTATATATTAGATTGTTACTATATTCATTAAATCATTATTTGTCAAATAGGTCATATCAAGTTTTCATGCACTTATGACGTACGGTTGATTCTTATCGAAGATTTTTTTGGAAAAAGGATCATTGACTTTTAAGAGCCGTAGTCATAATTAATTGTCACAAATGGTTTAAGCACATTAAATAAACTCTTCTAAATAACCTTACGTGCCGAGCCTCAGTTAAGATGTGTAGCCTCTAACCGGCTTATAGAAAAGTATCTTGCATGAGTGAAAGAATGGTGGGTCTTGGTTTGGGCGTTAAACACAATCAATACAACAACAATAACAGAACACGTGCATACTCCGCATGACTGAATCAATAATGTATATTGTGTCGTATAAAGAGGCGAGGAACGGAAGGGTTAAAGCAGATGTCATAGTTAACCAGTAACAATCTAAAAATATATATTGTTATGTTTTTCAGGTATACATCACTTTATTCACATCAAGCACGTACCAAGAGAAAATGCCTCATCGCTACAATATATTTGTGGTATGATCAAATTCTTACAATTTTCTTCTCAGATATTCATTTATCGAGAAACAGCATACAAATGATTTTTGATTTGTAATTTTATGGGAGACTTTGCACGCTGGGTTTTTAGTTTTTCTATCAATTTATGAACCAACAGTTCTTTAGGATATGTACATTTATGAAATTGCTAATAAACTATCGGCTATTAATGTATTTTACAGAGAATGAGAGAGAGAGGTGTATATGTTTTTGTGAACTTTTGTTGATATGAAGAGTGAAAATTTCCATGTATCTCTCTCTCCACAAAGTTCATTTACAGCCAATTGTTTATAGGCAATTACATCTACTTTCGCATGTTATCTTTATTTATGTGGCAGAAAATGCAAGTGGTAAACAGAAATCCTATAACAAAAGTGGATGTCCAAAGTTTATGGAGTTGGAGGTCCTCAATACGCTGTTGGATTGGGAGTTTGTCTACGACCTCCTGGAGTCCAATACCTCGTACGTCATACAGGGGATGCAAGTCGAATGTAAGGAGTTATGATGTACCATTTAAGTGACCTGATACTTTGTAACTTTTCATTGCATGAATTTTTCATCATTCGTGTTTCAATTTTGGGTGTTTTTATACAACGCATGCTAGGTTTGGTCTACATATGAATATTTCACATACAGATGAAAATCGACTACCAATAAGTTTATGTCAAAAGTATGTCGAACATACTTTTGTCGAACATATGCAGATTTTATGGTTAGAATAAACACCTTGTTTATATTTTTAATGATTCACCGAATGAAATGATGCACAATATTGAATTCTGATTCGTTTTAATCGATTGCGATTGACATTCATTCCCCAATTGAATTTGACTGTAGAGTCATGGCTGATGTAGCAGACCGGAAGTGAACGCTTACTCGTCCCGGCCACATGATATCATTTTTGAATGATTTAAGGTCCTTGTTTGTCAAGTGTTCACCAGATTTGCACGTTGTCTCATAGAAAAAATAGTACTCAATATCCAACATTAGGTATATATATGCATACATATGCATTATGTGGTATGTCTTCCGTAATTTTGCACTACAAGTCCGCATAGGGGTCACAATAAAGGATATGTGAAAACCTAGGATTTATGTACCAATGCACCTATTATAGTATTTAGACATTATGATAATTTTATGGAATCTTTTTTTTTGTTCTATAAGTTTCCTTTTTAAAAACAAAATATGTTCATGATTCTTATTTTCAGCATGTTCCAAACGCTGCCTTGCCCTATCCACACAAGGATATGAGTATGTCGACTGCGATCTTATGTTGAAACCAGCTTGTGTAAAAGGTAGTTTCTTCCTTATTTGAAAGTATTAAGTTTTTAGATAGATTTATTTCATTTGACAACACCTCTTCGCAAAGACAAAAGCGGGTTCGGTATTGAGCTAATTTTTAAAACTTTTTAATACTGCATCGAGTTTGTATCAGATAGAAGTCGACTGAATGGTCATATGCCATGGGCTTAAACTCGTGATTCCGTTAGTAATTGAAAGAGAGGCTGCATTAGTGTGACATGGCTTAAAAAACCCATTCTGATTATTCATTACATCGTCGGACACATGCAATGAACCTAACGTAGAGTTCAAATTTAACTCTATATAGCTATTGTACTATTTGTAAAACCCATAACATCAATGTTTCTTTCAAATATCCGTTTATTCGGTCCTTGAATTCTGAAATCTTGGTTTCAGTTCAATTTGTCAAGGCTGATGATTAAAAAGGGACGAGTGCATTTTTACATCATTTATTCGTCCGTAACCTCTCCTGAATATCCTCGCTCTTATTTATTATTTGTTAGTTTTGTTGTATAATTGTTTAACTTCCCATTTTCACGGATCTTTCACTAACATGGAGACGTCAACGAATGCCCGTGATCGATATCAAAGTTTGGCATGTGTTTGCCACTCACGGTCATTGGCAGGTGGTTTAACATGTCGAAACCTAAGGAGACACTGGATCTCAACTCTAACGGTCTTCTGTCGTCCCGTCGCTGAAGGTTCCATACTTGATGAAATTGCACTAATGTTCAGAGTATATTGATATGCATTCACGGTATACTGTTAATTTGATATTCCAGACGACCTCAGACCGCACAGTTTGGTTTTAACAAAGATGAAAGAAAATACAACTTGCGATTCAAGAGAAAGCACATCTGTGCGAGATGAAGCGAAGTGCCATATCGGGATTGATTCAGGTATTGAATGTGTTTGTGGGTTGTTTTAAAAATAAGTGATGTAATAAAAAAAAACAGCAAAATTTGGAACAAATTTATTTGAATGTAATATTGTGTAATTTTTTAAAAAGAAAAAGCAAAATAGGGAACAAATTAATATAAATGTCATTTGAGTAAATTTGATTTCTAATGAGTACGGAGGATAGAATACTCACCGAGGGATCGGTGTCAATCCCATTAACAGTTAGATTATTGTTCTATCTGGACAAAAAGTATTACAGGATTTTATTTTTGATTTTTTTTGGGGGGTGCTGTTGTTTTGTCTATAAGTTTCACATTGTTACTCCTATTTTGTATTTCTGTCTGTAATTTTTATCTTCAAATACATGTTTTTCAACTTCAAACTTTTAAACGAAGCTCACAGATGGTTGACAGCAAATACTATGATAAGTTTAATATGCCTTTATCGTTTCCGTTAGATCGTGAGTTCGACCGAAGCACCACCGGGATATTTGAAGATGAGACGGAAAACATTATCATCAGGGTCGTGTCTGTGAGTGTGGTGGTATACTCTGGAGCTCTGTGCATTTTAGTTTACAAAGTATGTATATTCTATTAGTATTACTTGTTTCGTTTAATTTGTCATGCTGTTGTAGAACTTTTTTTTTGTCTTATGCCGGACACTCATGATCACTGAGTAATTAGTGTCGTTCACGCGACAAAATCTTCTGGTACTTGTGATCTTCCCAGTAACTTTCTTGTCAACACTGGACCCTCAGCTAGAACACTAAGAATTGAGATTAACAATGGGTAATAATCAACTCCTTCATCATAATTACTTGTACGACATTTTGAATGTTAAACGCCATCCTTGCCAATTTTTCAGTCATATGGTGGCACCTACATCTTTCAGTTGTGGAGGAGTGCGGATATACGCAAGTAGAAGCAATAGGTATTCGGTCAGACCATTCGCAACCTTCTCAAACAGTTATATTTGTAAACTGGATATAAGCCAGATGTAATGATTATAATAAAAATAACTGTTCTCTACGTTTTTTATGTCAGAGATTTTTTTATGAATGTCTTATCATTCTTACCACTGTGCCTAAACCCCTCGCTGTGAGTAAATCATCAGAAAACATTGCTTATTATTGTTATTGTTGCTTAGTTATCGTCACGCTCTAGAATCCCCCACTGAAGGGCCTCAAATGTGAGCCTAAGCTTGTATATAAATATCGTTGAGAATCAGTGATCTTAACTTGCTGACACCTTCTATGCTATTGGTCACCGAAAAGCTACGACGGGATTCGAACTCTGAATCTCTGCGTGCAAAGGTGAGCGCACTGCTCCGTGTGGCCAAGACAACGTTTAACACACATAGCTCATGGGATTATTTAAAGTTTAATGTAGCGCGATGTGATATGTCATATATCATATTATATTATATATTATATATTTCTTATATATTATATTATATATAATTATACATATATATTATTCTTTCTTTTCAGACAAGGGAATGAGTCGTAAAGTGAGCATGGAGGTATCGCAATGTATCACATTTGTCTTAAACACACCACTTCATGTACTGTACAATCACATTTGTCATTCTAAATATTTTTATGAAAATTTTATAACTCTAAAATGGAGCATTCATCGCAAGAGTACATCAAAACAACACTTTAGAAATCAAAGATGTGGTGTTGAAAGAACACGAGTTATTGTCAGAATGAAATGCTATGTATCACGGTGGGTGAAAAGAACGGTTCAATAACTTCTGCCTGTGCCAGGATTTATTTCCCAGGCCACAATGACAGAAACAATTGTTGCGGGCTCCACTGATTAATTCTTTTACACAAATTAAGTTTTATATTTTAAAAATATTTAAAGTTTAAACTTTATTTATTTTACAACGATTAACAAACAAGTTCAAATAACTTATATTAATGTCTCTCGTTGGCTCTGATGTCGGCGTGCGGGAGTTCTTGCTATGGGAGGAAACCGGAGTACCCGGAGAAAACCCACGTGTCCGAGTTGGCGACCAACCATACCATCTCACATACAACCTTGGCAGATCCGAGGATCGAACCAGGGTGGCATTGGTGAGAAACGAGTGCGCTAACCACTACGCTACACGGACACCCAAAAATATTTATTCATCAATATAGCTGTAATCGATGTGGTGTCTAGTTTGCACAAATTGGGTAGTCATAATTTTGTGAAAACTTTCTTAAAAATTCAACATTCCTTTAAGCAACAAAAAATTATGTCGTGTTGCAGTAAACCACAAATTATTTCCCATAGCTTCATATTGTCATTTTTATCTGATATTCGCCAGAAATACAATTCATAATTTCCCAGACTGTCCTTGTTTTTTTTGGTTTTTTTGGTAACAATGTCAAAATCATTGTTTCTAATGTTATTCCCATGAATGAATCAAAGGCATGGGGAGACCGAAGAATGTTGTTGAATCGTTGTCACTCATGGACACAAGTCCACAGATAAGTATCATGAGGCAAGGCTTTGCTCGACAATCCGAACGATCCATAACTTTCATATCAATCGCCAAACATAAGACATACCGTAGAGTCAGTCTATAACGAATCGGCTTAAAGCAACTTCAATGCTATAACGAAGAGGAAAAAAATCTCCGAAAAGAATAACATTGTACTATTTATCTATTTGTGTAGTAAATGCTGAAAAAGCCTATCGCCTTTGGCTTCGTTATAGACCAACTTCACTGTACGTACAATTGTATGTTTTATTAATTCGGGTATTTTACCATAAAGATAGGACGTCAGATCCCTGAAAATACAACTGACTTGCAGACCATAATGTCCCGATATAGGTCACAAAAGTGTAACTACAATATTTTAAAGGCCGGTCTTGACTCCATAGTATATTATTCGCATTTCGAGCATAAAAGTCTGTCATGGTTTTTAATTTCAGTCGAATCGAGGACCTATTCCACCGTGGGCGTCGGTACTTTTAGGACGCCTTATTGCATAATATAAAGCTCTTATTATTGGTAAACGATTGTACCATATCATGTACCATGTTCTACCCCATAACGTTTGTGCAAGGCTATTGTTTTTATAATTGATTGAATAACGTAAAACGACAATAACCCGCGCTAGGAATTTAAAGTTACGTTCTATCACCATTGTAGATACAAGTCCCGCACAAATGTTCTGTTTTATCATATAATACATAAAGTAGTTCTTTTATGAAGTATTCATCAGTTTGATAACGCAATGATATAAAATGTTACTGATTTATGGATTGGTTGCTTGTATTTTTGTTTAACGTCCTACCCAAGAATCTTTCCCTTATATTGAGATATCACCGTGTACCGATGAAGCCGACAAATTTTGCACTAACAGTCGTAGAGCAGTGAGGTTTCTTTAACGTGGCGACACGTGCTGATACACGGGACCTGGGTTTTTTTTACTGTCACTTCCGGGAAACAAGGACACCCGACCGTAGCGTTGCTTGTATATTCCAACCCACGACCTCACGATCAGAAGCTAACACGCTAACCTCTAAACCACGTCCAACCCACAAAATTCTTGAAAATGGGATTACAGTGCATTACAAATGCCATTACAAAGCAGAAACTTCGTGATTATTACAAGTGGAATATACTGTAAATATGATGTATGTATTTATGTTTTGTGATCAACACGTGTGTGCACTAATACTCTAACTGCCTAGCATCTACTTCCTTCCTTATGTGAACTCTTGTATCAAAGTGTGACAACACGTATCGAATATTGTCGTTTTCTGAAATGTCATTTATATAAAGCACATAGATTTCTCATTGTATTATATCATTGTATTATCCTTGCCTCGGAGAAAGGTATTGAAAACGGCGACAGCCTTATTTCCAATATAAATAATTTCAAAAGAGTTTTTAGAGCACGACTGTACTATACATTTTATCCTGTTGTAAGAAACCGTCTAAGGGAACGGGTAAAAATGGTCACATATGACATGTGATCTTAATCCATATGACTTTTATTGAAAAAAAACCCATTTTGGAACCATTGCACAGGGTCACATAAGACAGATAGTATTTGTGGATTCAGTAGAACGCTATTTTAGGTTAGACTGTTTGTTGTTGTTGTTGTTGTTGCGCTGTTGTTTAGCGTCCCACTCAAGAATATTTCACTCATATAGAGACGTCACCGTGTGCCGGTGAAGGGCGACAAATTTTGCCTTTGCTTGGCACTGCTGGCCGTAAAGCAGGGAGGGTTTTTTATTGTGCCAACACCTACTGTGACACGGAACCTCAGTTTTTACTGTCTCATCCGAAAGACAGGGACGGCCAACCGCGGAGTGGCGCTGCGGGAATCGAACCCCGGACCCCTCGGCTCGGAGTCTAACGCGCTAACCACTCGGCCACGGAGGCCCCCAGGTTAGACTGTAATTTCCATTTTAAGAGAGGCATAGAATTTTAATGATGTGTATCCTTGATTACCAGTACATCAAAAGAAACTACTCTAAAACGAAATGTGAAGAAAATAAGTTTTAAAGCTTATATCACTATGCATACTTTTTGACATATATAAATGATGCTTGAGAAATATTCGAGATTGTCTTAAGTTACCAACATCAGTGATATCTTGGAGTAGATTTTATTGAATTATAATTATTTTTTCTAGGATTAATGACATTTTCTTTTAATTTGAATATGACAATTAGGTTTAATCATAATGATTTAAGTCAGTAATTTTACGTAGAATGTGTTCATGGCCATGTCATAATTGGATTCGTCCTATTCGAACAAATAAAGTTTTTATAGCAGACACATGTTTTCTTCTTCTCATATGACATTTTCAACCGAAATGGACATTTAACCGAAATTTAAGTGGATATTTGCGACCGGTGGGGAATGCCAACAAGGGATTTTGACTCCATCCGGATACCTGGCCTCATCCCGTTTGGAATTTGGAGTTGTTCCCACGTTGAAATCATTATTATTCTAACCTTGTAATATTTATTTGGACTTCGATTTCCGAAAGTAATTGAAACTTCTTTGATTTGATTAAGATATCCATCTGATGCGGTTGTCAAATACTTAGTTACTTTATAAAACACGGTGAAAACGCTTGAGTAAATAGTTTTATTTGAACACATTTATTATATGGTAGAATTAAAGAATGAATTGGGCCTCTGTTGCCGAATGGTTATGAGCATTGTACTTTACATCACTCAGTGTATCACCTCTTGTCAGCGAGGGTTCGAGCCCCGCTGGATCCTAAGTTGATTATGTGAGAAAGTTTGCCAGTTCCTCGAATACATTAGTAACCGAGTTATCTCCTCCACCAATAAAAACTGGCCGCCACCATATGACCGAAAGATTGTCGAGTGTGGCGATAAACACAATAAAACAGAACAAAAACAACCAGACTGAATTGGCACAAGTTGTTCAAAACATAAATCGCCTTCTTCATGGTTGGGAGCCTCGAGTATTGGCCCTGATAGCGATAGATTGGCACTGTAGTCAGCATTCAGTGATGTTTTTTTTTCGTAGTTCTTTTATGATCGATAAAAACTAAAACACAACAACAACACCAATCTTTATTTCAATATTACCAGATTACATTGGCCTACATCTTACATAATATTTCTTGACATTATTGATGGATTTTAACCAGGGTCTGGTTTGCACAGAAATGTCCCATGTTGTTTAAGTGTAAGATGTCCGAACCCTTGAGAGACTCGTGTACTGCATAGTTCATAAGCTGGAACATGCGGATCTGTAAATAATACAAAATTAATTTTTAAAAAAATGCAAATATAGTATAATCTATCTTAAGAGACTATCCAGATGAAGATGAAAAATGGCCAAATATGACAGGTCGTGTCTTAATGCAGGTGATTTCCATAAAAAAGGCCCCGAATATTGAAAACCCAGATTCAGGTCACATCAGGCAGGTAGTATTTGGGGACTGCTAAGGTAGGTTTTACTTTTACTCAGTTAATGACCATGAAAAACATGAGGAAAATCGGGTGTGATTAGGGAAAAAGCGAACACAGTGATATGAGTAGATCGCCCTTCGAAATTGACATAGTTGAATCTAAGTAATGAGTATCTGTGCCGATCTTTGTAATCCAAATGATTGAGCAGGATGCATCTAGCAAAGGAATTTATGTCCGTTTGAGTTATTTTAGACAGGACGTGGTCAATACAGTGCTAACACGATTTTCGGCTAAAGTGCCAAGTCCTTTTTCAGATAAACTCAAAACGTATGTGCTGATTCATTTTCTATGAATGATTTCAATATTCTAAAGTAAATGCATAATAGATAAACTTTTTTAAATATCAGAACAAAACTCAAAGACCAATAAAGAACTTACAGTAAAACCCACATATATTGGACCCTGATATATTGAAATCACGCTTAATTTGAGATTATTTTCATTCTTCATTCTCCGGCTAAATTACTTTATTACTAATTTAACTCTTGAAACCCTTTTTATTTCAAAGAGCAAATCCCCCCCCCCCACCTTGATTTCAATATATCTGGGCTCGAATGTACTTGTATTAAAAGTATAGAAACTATACCTCTAATCCTCTTAGTCCACTATTTGTGTGAACTAGCTTTTGTTCAGCCGCGTTCAGTGCCATAAGATAGCAAGTGTCTTTTGTTTTGGCAATAAGAAAGTCCTGAAGTAAAGACGATGCTTAGGATAAGAACGAGTACACAGTCATTCATTGATGATAAACATAAAATTGAAGTAGTAACAGGCGACTTTCGAAATATTAATGTTCTAATAAATTGGAAAGTTTGCGAATAATAACGATCTCAAAACTGAAAACAATTACAAATCCCTGACGGAATAGGACCAGGTGTTCGGGAGGAGACAGTGTTCCCTTTCCTCGTGCCACACCCATTGCAAATGTTCCACGGAAAACCTGAACGAGTTCAGTAAAATGTCCATGTCTGTTGAAAATAAAAATGAATCTGATCTGACTTACAAAACGCAGTCACTACAAAGGGTCGTTTTACAGAATATTATCCAACATCCTTGAAAAGAGGATCCAATGTTTTGAACGAATTCCCCGTTACAACTGTAAAACTTTTGCAACTCCAAGTGCTCAACAACGTAGCCTTCTGTAAGTACTTTTATTGGCGAGTCGCCCGCTTTTCAGAATATATGTTCATGAGAGAAAAGTGCTTTAGCATAACGCTAAATTGTGAGAAAAAAATATATATATATTGAACATGAAGTGATGCAAGGGCCTCAACTCTGGCATTTTCTTAATACTTAGTTGAGCAATAAAATATTTTATTAATGATATATAGACATGTGGTTATGTAGACTCGTTTTTGCTTGGTCACTGTTGACTTTACAAACAGGTATTTTGCCTTAACAAAGTAATAAACGTTCTTTGTGAGTAAAAAAGGCGAAGTCTCCGTTACACATACTACGAAGACTTTAAGAATAATTTTATGATATAACTTGTTGGAGTGTAGTACAAATGCAAGAAGTTACAGACAGACAATGTGTCTGGAAGTTAAAAGTATACAGAAAAGGAGAGTGAGTCATCATTTAGTTTAAGGAAAGTTTCTTTACAGAGCGAGGATCATAGTTGAAATACGTAGAATCGAATTCAATTGGTTCCCTTGGTCGGTGTGGCATATGACTAGTCATCATTGGACCGGTTGTAACTGTGGCGCATGTGCACTGAAATGAAATATAACATAGGAATGAATTCACCATGATCTTGCCCTGCAAATCGAACCTCTTTAAGCAGTAACAACTAAAGGGAGGGGAAATTGTATTGGTTTGTTGTTTTGTTTTTTAACGTCCCACTCAGTTTTTCACTGTTCTGGAGACGTTACCGGTGTCGGTGAAGTGCAACACATGCGGAGTATGCTCAGCACTTATGACCATTAAGCATTGAGGACTTTCTTCACGTGCTGACAGCGGGGCCTCCGTGGCCGAGTGGTTAGCACGTTCAACTTCGAATCGAAGGGTCCGGGGTTCGATTCCCGCAGCGCCACTCCGCGGTTGGCCGTCCCTGTCTTTCGGATGAGACAGTAAAAACCGAGGTCCCGTATCACAGTGGGTGTTGG
>JACSZP010064470.1:0-15002 GCA_016161895.1 Pinna nobilis
ATTCAGTTATTTCCGTGACCCTTAAAAACTTCAGCGGTCCTTCAGATATTAGAGTGAGAGTATGTTCGCAATTTTGCAGCCAAAGGTAACGGTTCCATGTTGTATGGTGCACGTAATTCCAGGTAAGAATATTTAGCGATTCATTTACTTTCGTCAGTAAGTGCCATGGCGTACGTAAATACATGAAATAAAAAATCTCGCGAACATACCGGATTTACAGTATCGAATCAAAATTGAAATTTCTTTCTTTAGGTGACTGATAGTAATAATTTGGGAATAATTGATAAACGCCCTATTTTCAGACTTTTCTAAAGTCTATCTAACCAGGTAATCAAACATGAGCATTATCACAAAAAGGTCAGTTATTTTAGTAGCTAAACATGAGACAAAGGAAAACACTGCCGTCGCAAGTCAGAAAGAAAGTGGCTATATATAAGTTCCCGAAATCTATACAAGAATCCATTTCCAGTTTTATTTAATGCAAAGTCAAACTTCAAATTTACCTGGGCGACAAATCAAAGTCAATGTAATGTTTTAGAAATGTCGTAATTTTTACCGATCACGTAACAAATAAAAAACAAAACAAACAACTAACGTTGGGAAAACGACCAACAAAGTTACAGTTAAATAAAAGAGGTAATGGTAACGTACATCGATAAATTTTAGAGCCTCTGAAAGGAATGCAAAATAAGGAAATTGGCAAACACGTGCCTCTTGATATGCCAGATGTAAGATCAGGTGCCTTGGATGAGAACGCATACCAAAATATTCAAGTTAAGACATCAGACCACATACTGTACATGTCTTTTTGTCAAACGCTAATTATTTGATGAACAAGAATGGCTAAAAATCACATTAGTCATTGAAATCGGGGATACCCGGATACCAAAAGCAAGAAGATTAACCAGATGTAGGATGGGTCGCAATGATTAAAACAATGTCCCACGTTGGTCTTTCACTCTATTATTGTTCAATTATCTTCAAGGTCCATAAATCGAACCTCGGCTGATTTTCGTGTACTTAATGATTAGAGAGTAAAACCCAGTACAGTGTCACAGTAGGAGTCAGAATGATGCAGGTCACTCACTTCACAGTGAACATAAGTGCTGAACTCGTAGAAATTCATCAGCATTCGGTGATGCATCAATATGAGTGAAAGATTCTCGATTTGGGCGTTAATTAGTAATACAGAATCAGCTGAAAAAGGAAATGGGTTGACGACATTAAAAGCACGACTTTTACGCGAATTTGTAAATCTGCATTTATTTGCGAGAGTCCATCTTTGCGATTTTCAATTCAAAGCTAATATATATATATACAGTGCAATGTGTCTGTAGGCGATTGACTGAATAAATATCAAGTAAAAATATCATCTTCCGCAGGAAACAGCTTACATTCAATTAAGATTCAATAGTAATAAAATAACGCAAAACTATACGACTCCCTCCTCCCCCCCCCCCAAAAAAAACCCATCCCCCAAATCCAAAAACCTAACCAAAAAAAAAAAAAAATTAAAAAAAAAACCCCAAAAAACAAACAGAACAGGGGAAAACACATGCAGCAGGTGTAAAGCTTTATTCTTATTTGTTACGGAGTGTACATTTTACTTTTCAACAAATGTAATGTTTCTTTGGAATTACATTTAATTACAAACAAGAAAAGACTGACTTGATATTTTAATGATTCATTTTTGAAAAGTTTTTTTTTCTTAGATATTGATTATTAATCGGATAAATCCTAAGTTGCCCAGACGCAAAAACAAATATCACAAAGTGCTTGATAAAAGAAAGTTATTTAATGACCAATTATACATCAAAATGACAGTTTCGAAATGCCTCTTTGAATAAATACTATATTTGATATTCAATTATCATGACCCAGTACTTTATATTAATAAGGGTTTGTCCAAAGGTTCAATAGTACATATATGGTATCTAAATACTGACATGACCCCAATATCGGCTACACGTGTCTTGACAAATACTAAGAAATGTATCTATATTTACTTAACGTTACGCATGAATTGACCTATGGCATAGGCGGAGAATTTGTCGACCTTGGTGACGTCACACTGCATATAATGATTTTTTTAGTTTGACAGAGGTGAGTTGTATTGTAATGTCATCAAATATGACAATTTTCGAGCCTAAATCGAGCCCGATATACCCTTTCCTTTGGATTGAACGGTAGAAGGAATAGAGGTCCTATGCCACAGTCGGTGTCGGTACATTATCCCCTGAAAAATAATAGACTCTTAAACCAATTGGTTAAACCAATGCATTGAATGACCATTGCACAGAGGGTACCGTACCGACAAGACAACTATGACACGTACGGAAGCTCAGTTTTTACTGTCTCATCCGAAGGACTGGAAAACCAGTCAGATTTGCCAGCAAGGAGAGGGCATCTTACACGACGGGAAAGAATATACACGTATCCTGAATTGCCTTTCTGCTCGGTCACAATAGACACAAGTCTAACGTAGTGAAGCAATATGCCACCTGTTATCTGAAAACAAAGGGAAGTAACTTGCACATGCTCATGCTTAACGTCCAACAAGTATCGACAGTTGCCGTTTCCAAAGTTAAAGAATACACTTTCAAATCAATTTAACATTTTCAAATTTTGTTTCTTGAAGAACTACTGTACTTCCTGTTTATCTTTTCTTGGGTTTGTCGTGCCTTTCAGTGCATCGTTGCAGTAACTCACTTCTTTCTAAAATGCCAGAGTAATCAAACGAAAATGATAAGAGAAAATCAAATGTGTACTTATTCATTTTAATCACATAAACAATTGTCCTTGCTACGAATTGTATGTATCCACTGTTACAATACAACCGTGTTTACAACCTAGCTAGATGAGATATGCAGCACAAATGATTTTGATATCATTCAAATTTACCATGATTTAGTTTTCATGATTTTGAGGATATCATTAATGCCAATTTTCGTCATCAACGTTTTCACAAGCAAAACATAAATAATGAATTAAGTAATGTTATACAGGCATTGTATGTTTCGGTAAAAAAAGGCTTTAACATACACATCAAACATGTTGTAAGAAGTCGTTCCGTTTACGAAAAGCAGAGAATCTTTTAATGCAGTGTGTCTTAGGCAGGTTACATTGTGCATGTATATGTATTTGGTACAAAATTTTCAGTTTCGTGTTATGAAATATTGATAAGACTTACGAGCAGATAACAAAATCATTAGTATTTACTTGCACAATTTCAAGTTCTTCTTTGTTCCTCTGGCGATATGGAAAGATGATACAGTATGAAACCATAATATTCATGGTAAGTCCATGATAACTAATTGATTTAGGCTATGCTTGACCATAACTGAAGCATTAAACCCATAATGCATGATCCTATCACGAAACACGACTTCAGAATTTAAATTTCAGACAAAACAGAAGGTAGACAAGAAATCATTTCAGAATCAGAATTTTCAAATAAGTCTATTACCGTACAAAGACACAGGAATCCGGGATATTGAGGTATAAATTTCATTGTTCTACGAGCATTATGGAATGACATTATGAAAAAAGATGATTAATGACATTAAGATATTAAACATACATATCTAGCAAAAATAGTTGTCAATTAATAATAAAATACATCTGTTAGTTTTCAACATTTAAATTTATAAACTATCACTATTGAGTAAAAAACAGTAAATAGGTAGCACTCACATGATAATGACAATTTTCATCATCTCCTTTGATGGCCATCGAAATTCGTATCATAAATATGTCGACGCAAATGTATATTCATCTAGATTATCATTCTGTATCTCGCATGAACGATATTTTCGAGGTCATTAAAATAAAAAGCACATTTCCTGAGCTGTCGTATTGAGAACAAATTTTGAACAATATTCACATCATTTGATATCAATATATCTGATACTGACTCTGTTAATTTGACAATGCCGCATCCATATTGTTACTCCATCTTCATAAAATAAAGCATGGACAATTAGGAGAAAGGATGTAGGAAGAGTCACAGAGAAATTACTAACGATTCAATTTGCCAAAGAAATTCCATTGAACTTTCACTTAGTTTTCACGTATAAATGTTTTGAAGTAGCAGAATACTGTAAACCAACTTATTTCTGCGCGCGATTTATATTCGTGATGTTTACGAATTGCCAACACCGCAAATTTAAATAGCCGCAAATTTATTTCGCAACATACAGGAATAACACGTATATAATAATGCATCGCGAAATTTAATCGTCGCAAACATTTTTGAAATAACAAATCCGCAAAATTTAGTAGCCGCAGAAATAAGTTGGTTTACAGTACCCTTCTGTACTCGGTGGCTATGTGAATGTGGTATAGTGTTCCATACATACAAATAAACTAGGTTTTTCTTATCTGACTAGACAAGATTCAACCATAGCCGTAAGAACAAGGTATTGTTGTCAATGAATAAGTCCTACTCCTATACATAAATAAGGAGCATCAGTGAGACACTGATAAACAGGACAATAATAAAAATGAAATCGGCAAAGTTTCTGCGTGTTCTTTATGATGTAGAAACTTCTTTGATATTGGTTCAAATGTCAAGTTGACAAAATTTTAATTTATCTGGAAGGGTTGTCTCTCAAATTTTACGCTCTTTTTCCTACTCCAAGTACGAGTACGTTAAATTGGTATTGAATCGATTACGCTAAAATTAAATATTTACGTGGAAGTCATAACATGCTTAACTTCGTTTTTTCAATATTTCGTCTATGAAGGTTTGTATTATCGTTCAGTTGATAGTTTAGCACTTTCTATATAAATGTATATATCTAGATCTCTGTAGGAAACATATATTGAAATAAATAAATAAATAAATAAATAAATAAGTAAATAAATAAATACACAAATGTATATAGATATTTTGATCTTAAATATGTATTATTATAGCTGGACGGATAATATTTTTTTCTTTACGTTTTGATTTGGTTCTGTGTCAAAATTCCCAGAAGATTCCAGGATTTTGGTCCAATTCAAATTATACGAGTTCATTCATACTTCTGATTTGATTATGGCTTGGGACATTTTTCATGATGATGCAACGATTTTCAAATGTTTGAGCTCAGCTACACAGACACTAAATTTAAAACCCTTTCAGGAACGGTGGGAACGCCGGAATTTCTTTTCCGGATCGAAGTGTCATTTCAACACTAACGAGGTCCGGATTGTATGTTCCAAATACTGGCCACATAGGCTGGCTAAAGTCTATCCCTGTGAACGTGTGGAGCTTTTTCTGTTTTTTGACGTCAGCGACGGTCCATTTCCTGCGTTTGGTGTCGACAATGAGGCCATATGTAACCTCGACTATCATTCCTGCCGCATTTTCACACAGAGGAACGAATGTAAGTAGGTCACGATTGTGCCAAAATTCGTGAGCAAGTTTTCCGTCCTCCGGATATCGGGCGACGTAGCAGGATCGCGCATGCTCATGACGCTCGACGGTATGATGAGTATCTATGTCATCTTTTCGGCAAATGCCAAGTTCGAAGACGAGCCAAGTTTGCTCCAGTGGTTGGTATATATTGAAAGTAACATCGACCTCATAATAATACTTCCCAGCAGTGCTAAAAGCGAAGTTCCCGATGATCCCTTTGTAATGCTGAAGCTGTTTCTCGGCAGCTGCTGAACTGCTCGGCTTGCCAGTCTTCCTATTTCTTAAAACCTTGCCGTCTAGGGACACCTCTCGCTCGTTGTGAATTGTCAGGACATCAAATGTAAACTCCGGGCCTGAAACGTAGAAATTTGAAAGAACCTTCGGTAATGAACGAATAGTTATACTGATGACATCCGCATTAATGAAAAGAATAAAAAAGAAGTCTGGAAGGAGAAGTTTTTGCTGAGATCATGAAAGAGGAAGGAAGATACAAGCAAAGTATGCCAGAATTTAATTCAAAATGGAAATTCTTCTCATGAAGGTTGAGTGAGTTGGTTGTTTCTTATATTATTCATTATAAATGTACATGTCTATCTTTAAAATTCTTACAAAAACTTCAGAGGTGTAAAGGAACGACTTTTGATAAAAGTCTGAAGTCTGCAAATCTCACTTCTGAAATAAATTCACAAGGAATTTGTTCTCTTGTTGATAGTAAATGGGTGAAAGAAATACCTAGATTTAGGTTCATTACTCAAAGAAATAAACTATAATCAATTAAGATATCGAAAGAAATACGTACAAACGACGTCTCCGTATATAACACCAGGGATACTTTGAAGTTCTGAAACCGAAATGAATAAAGTCACAATCAGACGGCATGAAAAACTACTATTATACAAATATTTTATGAATTATAATTAAGCATTTTAAAACTTCTCCGATTTTCTAATCAGGTTTTGGATTATCTTGTATTATGTATAACAAGTCTATGTATGTGATTTGTTTGATTACCATAGGTGAGTCTTAACCCATGTCTGTCATAGGCCAGCATCCTCGCTTTTTCACCCTGAGATTAAGAATGATAACGATAACATTAGGAATGGGATCAGATAACCGTAACCATGTTTCCCTATTATCATTAATCCGATTCTAAGATAAAGTTAGAAGTATAACATAATAATAAAAAAAGATTTCCCTATCCTCATTTTAAAAGACAGGGACTTTTTATCGAATCGCATCAATTTTTTATACATGCAGTACTTCAATTTTCAAGACAAAGTATAAAAAAGAAAGAAAGAAAGCCATGCATTCCCCTTTAAACCCTCTGCTACTTATCAAATTGATATTGGAGCAGTTCAAATTATTCTTTTTTTCTGAAAGGCAAAATGAACTTTGTGTCAGACGCTCATCGAGGAAAAACTTATTGAAAGACTAGGTATGGTTAGGTAAGAACAAGATTCATTAACCCCCTCCCCCTCAGGATCAGGTGTAGCAAACATATATACCTGGTGTTATGCCTGTCGGGGTTGTTGGCGTTCGGGGGGAAAGTGGGGTGGTCACCGGCTGGAATGGTTTGTCCGGAGAAACTTGTTGGAAAGATTCTCTAGGAGTTGGGAACTGTTTCTCTGAAATAGATTAAAGAACAGGAGCTGTAGAAATCAAATAGCTACAATGCAACATGCTGAAATGATAAAAAAAACAACCAAACAAATGTATCATGAAAAGCTATCCATTTTAAGATATATGCACAAAATGATTGAACAAAATGCAAGCTTGCGAATTGCAGTGAAATAGAAAGTGAATGCGTGTGCAGTATTAACTACAGATTGATGAAGAAAGATGCTTTTAGCTCCTCTTGTACAAATAATTTACATATAAATTATTTACTACACCAAACAAACTGATAAACAATAATTTGTTAACGTTCAAAATGATACCACTGAAAAAATGAATAAATACACATTTCAATTACATTAACAAAAAGCACCACTTTCTGTGCAACAGAAATTTAGTTTTAAATTGTGAACAATATTTCATTAAAATTCTAAATGTCTAAATGTTCAGAAAAGGGTGGACTTAATGAAAAATTACGATCCTTTCGCTCAAAATGTTATTTCAAACGCTCCTCTATAAGTTAGGACATACATATTTCAGATCTGATGTATTTTCGTCCCCCTCCAGCAGACTTGAAAATGTTTCTGATCATCAATCAAGAACTTCCTTACATTTATGTCAAGTAATAAATCTTTTGTTTCATAAAGTGAGGGAACGGTTAAATCGTTGATTTTCGGGTAACATTTCCATGATTTTCGTGCAAGCTAGGGTCAATAATTACACTGTACACTGGTGCCAATGAGACAACTGAATTGAGTTGGACTTTTGTGATCTTGTTCACATGATACCTATATTTCAAAATCTCTGTCTATCTCAATTAAGGTGGTATTTTGACAACTTTTATGTTCCCTTTGTACAAATTTAATTCACATACCCGATTTCTTCATAGGAAGCTCTCCTCTCAATTCAAGATTTCCTGTTAAAAATCAGTGTATCTGTTACATGCAGAAATCCGTTACTCGAGTGAAATAAAAGCTTTGGAAAAGCTCATGAGAATGAAATTAACAGTAAAAATAATGGGGAAGCGATGAAATAGATAATACTTGATATACAAACACAGCAAAGACTTAGCAAAGAATACAAAGAAATATAATTGAACAATATGGAATATCTTTGCATATGATAATTTGTAATCTTTCAAAATAATACAATCCATTCTATTGGATGCATGCAAGATAAAGATGTTTGCCATTGTTGTATTCATTCCAAGAAATTCAGCGAGTACTTTTTCTAAAGGTATGATTTTTTCTTTCAATGAAAGGTCTTAAATGCATTTTTAAATCCTTAATTTTTCAAGAGTCATTGTTTTGTTTTTCTTTTGTTTTTGTCGCTATTGGTTTTTTATTTGTTTGGAAGACGCGGTAGTATAGATGATTTAAGTGTGTTTCGTGGTATTTTAAGATATGCAAAGATAGTCCCGTTTTTAGCAATCAGAATAATACATTCAAGACATTGAAGACAAGTTTTCTTTGCATAATGAAATTGGAACAAGAGCATGAAGATAATATATTTTGTAGGTGTGGTTTGGGATCGGAATACCATCTGCATCGACAGCCTTAACTTACGTAGGAAGTCACCAAGACCTACTGGCGTTCCACTGGATTCTATCTTTAAAGGATTTGGTCGGTTCCTTCTTTCGTTTGATTCATCGGTCTCAGCTTGGTCCGGAACTAAGGAAATGAGTCAAATTATTAGCTGATGGGAAATATCTTTAGACCGTATCCCCAAGTTATATTGTCCTTGACATGACAGAAAACAATTGGAAAAAATGAAAGCTATTGAAACAAGCCATCACCATTGAGTTATTTACAGGTGTATTTTAATATAGCAAAGATAGCATAGTTAATATATTTATACAGACACAGAACTGTCAGAGAAAATGTACGACGATGTCGTTATGTTAAAACACTCATACCTCCACAAATCCCCACCAAATTACACAGTGATGTCATGATGTTAAAAAAGAGTTTGAAAAATAAAACATAGATTCTGGTGGCTTTACCTTGTATGATTGATTCGTGTCTGATTGTGAACGCAGTGACCATGCCAGCGTGAATTAAAAAGGTTATTTGCAATTCGCTTAAATGAGTTAAAGTCAAAGATAAAGCCACCAATTTGTCCATCACCGTCCTCGTCCCACAATAAAATGATAAAATTAATTTTAGATACCACAGACGACAGAAAAGAGAATAGTTCATGTGTTAATCAAGTAACATCGACATTTCATTACCTTTCGCCTTGGCAAAGAAGGATTTCTTCTCGTCTGCAATAGGTGAGCTGCTGCTTGGCAAACCATTCATCATAGCAACTGTGCTGAAATTTTGACGTCGATTATTTTTGTCCTCTTGTGGTGCAGGCACGCTTGATTGCCTTTGTAGTGGACTTCGTTCTGGCCCTGCCGGGACACTCAGCTGACGCTCTGGTTGTTCACGCTTTGGAACATACGTTTGTGGCTCGGTCTGCGTCTGGAATGCTGGAAGTGGTGGAGCGACAGTTGGTCTCTCTGGCACGGGAGACATATTTGTAGGACTTGATTTTGGTTCTGAAAACCCATTCTGAAACTGTTTATGGCTACTGACACTTTCCTTTGAAGTGACATTTCCAATTCCATTGATAAGCTGTATAAAGGAATCGTCACTCACCCCTCTGACGAACCTCAGCGCAACATCATCCCTGGCAGGAATAGAGACATTGAGATTCTTCAGTTCCAGGATTCGTCTCAGAATAATGTTTTTCAGATTCAGAAATTCTGTGGCAGTCGTATACAACAGGACTCGATTTGTAAAGTCTGTCGCAGTCTTTACGTCCGTTGTGTAGCTCTTCAAGTTTCTGACCTTCTCTTGAAGATCCCTTTTCTTTACCTGGCAATGATTTTGGACTTCCATGTGAAGATGGTACCTTCTTTCGTTGAGTATCTTTTGATATTTGTCGAAGATGATGTCAATTTCTTTGTTGATTTCTGTCTCAGTAGAGGCCAATTCATCCACGACATTTTCTAACTGTTCCACAGCCTCCGACATGGGAGTACCTTTGGCATTGATTTCTCTCACGACGCTTTGCACGACTGCCTTGCTGTCCTCATATACATCACTGAGATTCCTGATCAAATGACCATTTGTTTGGTTGTGGTCACAGACAGCACACAGAGTACAGATCGGTGTATCACAGCCGCGTCTATCACAGTAGAATGTATACACTTGCTCCTCGTGACCTGGCTTAGTGCATGTGTCCTTTCGGTGAAACTCATTCATCCCGGACTCTTTGATTTCGTTCAGAGACACTACCGTATGCTTGCGAGTGACTTGTGTCCTTTTGTGTGCAGATGTACACTCCGGACACATAAAATTGAAGCAATCTTTGCAAAATGTACTTGCAATGGCATCATCCGGACAGTCTGTACAAGATATTTCGGCAGGACTCCGTTGTACTCTTATAAAATCTAAATAATTTCTGCATGCTGTATCGATGGGAACGGCTGATGTCCCCTCTGCTGGAATCTCGTATTCGGAATCACATTCCGAGCAAACGATAGTTCTGTTTGCCGCCTGCTGCTCTAAGCAAGAATTACAACACGTATGCAAACATGCTAGTACCCGAGGCTGTCGTCTGCTGTCGTCATACTCCAAATTACATCTAACACAGCTGATGAAACCGCCGTTGTCCATTTTAAGTCTAAAACAAGAGCAAAAAGATATATTGTCATTACGGGTTTGATTATATTAATTATACTTTCTCCCACACTTGGCCGTGAAAGACAATGTTTACCCGTGAAAAGATAACTCTGTCTTTCCCTAGGGAAAGACAGCTCGCACGCGCTATGACGTCACATATAGGAATTTAATGGCTGAACGTTAAACCATGTTCCGTGTGTACATACATTCTAGTCATGGAAGTGTGAGAGAAAAAGAATCAAACATGGATGCGTTGAGTGGAAAAGGAAATCTCAACCCTCGTGGTAAGAATCCGAAAGTCCAGTCCCCGGGAAACCCTCGAATTGGACAAAAAGATTCTTACCACTCAGGTTGAGAGTTTCCTGTCCACTCATCACACCCATGTAAGATTATATTAGTCTTATCCCTCCATAACATATCTGAATAGCCTATTATCCTGTCATTTCCATTTGTTGCGGACCAGATTTACGGAGTTTTCTTAACAGTTGTAGGAATGTGAGCATAAAATTCGAGCTTGTTGTCCATTAGAGGCTATCGGAGAACTCTTGAATCAAAAATAGATTTGTACTAAATAACCTCTTACCAGAAGGTTTGTGTATATTTTTTATTGATATTATCGAACAAGTATGGAATTGAATAAAGTTTTGCATTTTAGCCGGTGCCGATGGCACTGACCCTTGAATTTCGCGGTGGTGACCTCCGTTTTATCGAATGGATAACCGTCATAATGTATGAGCACATATTAAACCACAGATTAACCTAATACAGTATCATATTCAGGCAAGGTTGCTTTAATGAACCACATCTCAATAGAAAATTAACAGAGTTTATATTAGGACTATATCTTGAGTAAAATCTACATTGTTTATATGGATTGGAATGTATTTGAATTAAAGCTTACATACAGAACTAGTATGTTTGATAGAATAAATTTTAAACAGATGTTTCTTTCCTAAGAATACACACAAAAACGCATTGTCGTCTGCGAATTGTAGCAGTTTTGAAGCAAGACGGTTCATTAGGTTAAAACAGTTATCTGAATAGGTCTGTTAACTTATTTTGTGCTAGTTTCAATGTATTGTTATGTCATCTAAATTTAAACCTGTGGGAAAATGTTGAGAGAGAGAGAGAGAGAGAGAGAGAGAGAGAGAGAGAGAGAGTGCAATATCAACGTCTTGACCGATTTTACAATAAATATATTTATAACGTCTTATTACTTTCAAACCCCATTCTCTTCATTCATGTCAAAAACTATTTCCACGTTTTAAGACATTTTACGTCAAAGTGGGTGAAAATTACTCATACATGTAATTCTAAACAGTCAAATCTTGACAAGTTTCAGATCTTTTCACTTAAGTCAATAGGGAATAGGATATTGGTTGAATATAAGGAAAAGTATAGGGGTTTATTACTTTCGTCAGGAAGTTTTAAAACAGAATATTTAGACACCATAATAAACTCGAAAACTGTCGAGTGTTCTCGTTTTTCTTTAATTGTCAAACAAAGCCAAAATGAGCTACATCCTTCTCCATAAGCTAGGTATTTCTATATCTGTGACACAAAAATTTAAATAACCTAATAAGCAATATTTCGTACTTAAACATTTGGTGAAAGTTTCAGACCACTATGAATGCCTTTATTCGAGGCCGTTTTTGCATAGTTATTACTAGCACAAGTTGTTAACGTAAATCATTACATAAAATTATAGTTATCAAACTTCTTCTTGGGTACTGGCCAAAGTCAACATCTTTACCTAACTTCAATCAGTCACGCTGAAAAGCGCTACAAACGAACACTCGTTAATTGCATACGCTCTCGTTAATTTCTTTAAATAAATGACGTGGTCTCTAAACTACGGAAAGAAAAACGATGATAAAATTGAACGTTGATCAATGATTTGAAGTAGGTTTTTACATAAGTATATCTAAGTTCTACAAGAAGTGTAAACAGACGGTGACAAACCATTTACCTATGTATCCCAGCTACCGGGAGCTATATCGATAACTTGTGACATAATTTCAAATTTCATTCTTGTGTGTTTAAGAGAAACATTTCGTGTAGAACATGTATTTTCACATGTTCAAATAAGTTTGCAACAGGTGTTAAAGAAGCAAATGCAAGTAGTTTTACCTGCCTTAACGAGCTGCTGAATCAAAAGGCAACTTGCTCTGTGTGTTCTAAATGTATGCCCCTAAAGTGTTTTCCTATACATATCACCTGAATATATAGACCACCTGTAAATTATGACCATTTTGCATTTTCCAATTGACATTTTCTTAAACCAAGTTAAATGTACATATGCATGTATAAGAATAAAATTATTATAAGATGTAAGCTAATCGTTTATCTGTATATTGTTAAACTCCGACAAGGCAATATTTTACGCCATATTATGGAACCAACATCCAACTTCAAATACTTTGGAAGTAGCACAAAACTCCAATAAAACAAATAGCCCATGGGCCAAACCCCAATATTTGACCGATCGGTACCATCTCTAGACTTCGTACTAAATCAACTAAATGGAAGTGCACTTGACTTTGGTTCAATTTAGGTATAAGGTTCTAACTCATGAAAATATTCTGGACAATAGTTATCATATTTCATTTTGAGTTTTATTGATCCCGATTCCCACAAAGTACCAAAGTATGCAAACCCTTTTTTCTAAGAAATGATGAAAAGCACAATAACACGTGTGTTTAACGTGTTTAAGCGATGGGTTGTTTTTATTTGGACACGGAATACTGGGCTATCCAATGTAAAAAACAATTCATATTTGTGATAAATAGCAAAATAAATATTATTGCCATATTGGAAATATGATAGTACATTCAAAATTCAATATGTTCCATGATTGTAATACCGAACTTCTGAAAGTTTCCATATCCTTACGTACAAGTAGAAATTAATTTTCAATGAACATTCGAAACGTTAGGGCGTATATGATACAAGTTGGGAATAAAAACGGTCTAACTATGTTAAGTTATTGTGGATAACGAACGGGGCGGGACCAGGTGTACTGAAGAAGTCAGCGCCTCCTGTCGGCAAGCTGCATCCATAGCAAGTATTCTATTGCAATCTCTCGAGTTCAGGAAAGAGTTAAATTCGGCGAAAGAGGTCATGAATTAGCTCCAGGCCTGAATGGTGAAAAGAAATAACTGTATATGGGCGTACTCCGGAATACTATGCAATGTTCTCGAGAGGGGGACTTCATGTTGTTTCAAGAATCCGCCAAGTATAAACATGGAAATATAGTTTCATTCAAAGAATGGGAAGTTATTTTAAAAATTGCAATCAATGCAAAATATAGCGGTAGACATATTGCTTGGTTAAACAATTGTTAGCGTAGCTCAGACTAAAATTCTAAACAGATTATATTTTATTTGTTTAATTTAAACGCAGTTTACTCCGACTTCGTCCCATGTTTATAGGCTTACAAAATCCAGTAGAGAACACGGTTCATTACCCACAGACACGGTTTCGCTTGTGTTCAAAAGGATTTGATTTACAAAACGTAAAAGTTTATAAAGCAGAGTGTGTAGAAAATCGGATATGAATGATTGTAAATAATAAATCCAATTCGATGTTTTACATATCCAGAGTCAAATTAAATATCCTCTATTATTAACCGAACAGTTAATCCACAATTCACTATACTCAACTCGATTAGCACTCTTTGCAAAATGCTGTTACTTTTTAAATGGCAAGCAAAACTGATTTGAGCGTTAGGAAAAAGGGATGGATACAGTAAAGGTTTCAATTCCAGTAATATGTTATTCTGAATTGCTGTTTTCCTATTTTCGATTTAATTCTTGACGTAGACCAGAAACGAAATCCAACATAAATCTACGGAGCTTTGACAGAATACAGATTTGGTACATGTGTATGCTCAAATTGATAATTGTATATTTGTTCACTATTGCCATACGAAAGTATCATTCTCAGTATCTTTATTTTATTGATATGTATTATATGAGAGGCTACTATTAAAAAAAAACATAGCATCTAAGCAATACAATAGTGCTATCTAGATCTAGTCTAATTCAGGCTACTTGGTACTCCGTTCATGTGAGGGAAAGACACTTCATGTGAGGGAAAGACAACACTATTGCTTATAAAGAAATCTATTATATATATTTGCAGTAAAAACCGAGGTCCCGTGTCACAGTAGGTGTCGATACATTAAAGAACCCTCCCTGCTCTACGGCCATAAGTGTCGAACATAGGCAAAATGTGTCGCCCTTCCCCGACAAACGGTGGCGTCTCCATACAAGTGAAAGATTCTTGAGCTGAACGTTAAACAATAATACAATATA
>JACSZP010064498.1:0-11521 GCA_016161895.1 Pinna nobilis
AGGGTTAGTGGATTTCTCGGTCATCAACCGGGCAATAGAGATTGATTATTTTTCTCCCATATATTAATCTTTATCTGAGAGTTGATCTGTCTAGTATTATAACTACAACGTAAAAAAAAAAAAATCAGAAAGCTCACGGCGTGACATCACCTCGCCGTCATTTCCGGTACGGCGCGTGTAGCTTATCATCCAACCCCCTGTGGAAGATCGATTTGTCATTTTACACTTCCTGTAGTGATATCTCGGTGAATATGGGAGAAAATGACTTCTTTTTGTTGAATTTGCACACTTTTGCCATCTCACAGCTTGAGAGGGAGCTTATCCGACCCTTTCTTACTCATGATGATAAGGATGACATTCATATTTGTAAAGATGAAATGTAGCTCCAGATACAGCTCATTTCCAATTCTTTTTGCTTGAGAGGACATGTTAGAATAAGAGCATCTACGTATCAATGTCAGTCCATCATGATGACCGTAGTAGTCTTTGATTACTTTCTGTTTTATTAGGTTGTTGGTCCTTTTTTTTGTGAAGCTTGATTCAGCTTTGAAAATAAATATTGATTGATGTTATATCTACATCACTTCACAGCAGTGTTTTAATTTTTTTGTAAAGTTGAATTTTCTTAATGTTGTCATTTCAATTTTAAGGAGTGTATTCGAGCCTTGAGCAGAAAAGGAGAGTATCAGCCATTCAGAGCCAGTAAACTGACACAAGTGCTACGAGACTCATTCATAGGAGACAATTCCAGAACTTGTATGGTACGTATTAAATTCAAGAGTTGTCATGGCCCTGTGGTTACATGCTCACCTTCAGAGTGGCAGGTCATTGGTTTGAACCCTCTTTGTGAAAGTAGATATGGCTTTTTCTGTCTTCCTAAAGAGACAGTTACATCAGAGGTCTCTTTAGAGAATATATGTGTCGGCATGCTATAGAACCTTCACTGCTCAGTGGCCCAATGTGCTGAGCAGAGGCAAAATTTGTAGCCCCTCAGTGATATTTGGTGACATCTTCTGATAGATGAACGATTCTGGAGTGGAATCGAATTCCAATACAACCGACTGTATCAAAACGATTGGTAAAACTTCTTTATTGTAATCTGCCATGTGAAAATGTACATTTTGGAGGGTAAATAGTAATGTGAATGTCTTAAGCTTTAGAATTAAAGGATATTGAAAATAGGGGATATTTGGAATTATTTACCAGCAAGTACATGGGTGAGTCATACAATAACTTGTTATTACAGATATCTATGGTGTCACCAGGAATGACATGCTGTGAGCATACCCTCAACACACTAAGATATGCAGACAGGTATGGACGTCTACATTTTTATATTCTGTTATACTCTTAATCCAGTTCTCTTCATGTGGATTTTATTTTCAGGTATTTACATGAGAAATTTTATTTGTGAAAATAAAGTCCTGGCTTAATACGATAACCTGACATTTATGTGCACCATACAACGCAAACTTGGAAGTTAAAATGCACATCTGGGGAAGTATGGTATTGCCAATAATTGCATTACAACTTTTGATGCTTGTGCTAATAATGGTTTTGTAAGAGTCTGTTTTATCTTTCACACAGGGTGAAGGAGCTTGGACCCGGAGGACCAGTAGAGGGAAAGCCAGCAGAAATTGCCCTCCCAAATAACAATAATATAAACTTTGGTGCTATGTCACCTCAGAACAGTGATCTAGCATTGCTCAAAACTTCAAATGTAAGTACAACAGGCAGAAGCCAGTAGCTTTGTTTCTTTGCTTGTCAAGGATTATCAGAATAGGCAGGGCCAGGGTAGCTCAGTGTTAAGCGTGTTTGGCGTCTGTGGTCGGCTGCCCCTGTCTTTTGGATGAGACAGTGGAAACTGAGGTCCAATGTCACAGTAGGTGTTGGTACGTTACACAATACTACCTGCTCAATGGCAATAAGTCCTGAGCATAGACCAAATTTTTCATCCTTCATTGGCATACAGTGATGTCTTCATATATGTGAAAGATTCTTGAGTGGGACATTGAACAGCAATTCATGGACAACCAACCAATCAGAATAGGTGTTATAAAATCCCTGATATTGGAGATAGAGTTTTTGGACTCTTGTCTATCTATCTGTAAATCTTGATCCATAATCATAGCTAGGACTTGTCATTAATGGGAATTTCATGTGAATGTATGTTATGAAATTCACTTCTGACGTGTGCATTCTCTTATGTTGTACATATATTATTTGGAAATGCATTTCATTTCTTTTCATAATTGTCCAGGGGTCACCATGGCTATAGTGGTTAATTTGTTACACTTTGAATTGAGAGGTCTGGGGTGCGAGCCCAAGTCACGACTGCCCAAGTCTTTCAGATGAGACAGTAAAAACCAAGGTCCTTTGTCAAAGGAGGTGTTGGCATGTTAAAGAACCATCCCTGCTCTATGGCCATAAGAGCAGAGCAAAGGGAAAATGTGTAGCCCTTCACCGGTATATGGCATACACCACATTGGTGACATCTCCATATAGCTAAAATTCTTGAGTGGGACGTTAAACAACAATACAACCAACCAACATTTTGAACAGAAATTTGGTCTATAGATCTACTATGCAAATATGCGCATCAAGGTTACATATGGATGGGGTCAAAATGTTTTCCCTTTGACTTATCTTATACCTAATCTTTGTTGCCAGTGGGGGTCATTTGTGTTGCCTGTAGACATCGAGTTCATTTTGTGGTACATGGTTCATGTTGATGTAAATTTTCTCAGTTTTGATGTACATTTCCTCATTTTGATGTATTTTCTCATTTTGATGTACATTTCCTCATGTAAATGTTCATTTTCTCATTTTGATGTATTTTTTTCATTTTGATGTACATTTGCTCACTTTGATGTACATTTCCACATTTTGATGTACATTTTCACATTTTGGTGTACATTTCATCATTGAACAGCAAGAAGAGGTGACGGATGAGTTGTTGACATTCCATGAAGTTGTGAATCACATGCAAGAGATGGAGGAGGAAATTCTGGATGATCATAAGTCTCTTATTGATGTAAGTACTCACAATACTTCATAGCAAATCATATATATTGCCCATAAATCCCCTTTCCTTAACTCTGAAATAAATATCCAGTCCTCAAGATATATTTCAGTTATACAAGACCAATTTTATTGCTAAGACCTGAGCCGAGCTCCATGAAACTTAAAAAATCACTTAAGTCTGAGAATTTTCACAAATACAGTGAATACTGAATTCTGATTGCCTAAGAAGCTGGAGTTGAGAAAATTCTTAGACCTAAATAATAATAATTCTTTAGTTTCATGGTGCCCAGCCCAGTAGCTGGCTATTCCACAATTTTTAAGGATTTGTTTTGACAATAGTTAATATTTACCTACAGAAGAATAGTTTGCTATGGAAAATAAATTTTAATAAATTGTTGTAATATTCTAAGGATTTGGTACTATGGTGCAAGATATTTTCCAATTGGTTTCAAGTTTTAACTTTCCTGCTTTTTTTTTTACAGAACACACAAAAGTGGTTGATGGAAGACAAGAAGTTATCTAAAAATGCAGAGGAGGTGGATTATGATGTGGAAGGTTTGCAGGATTTCTTTCTTTTTCATTTTACTCCCCCTCCCCCTTCAATTAAGTTTGGGGGGAATTCAGGAATAACCTTCTGTTCAGGGGCTGGCACCATAAAACTAAAAAATTTACTTATGTCTAAGAATTTACTCAACCCTAGCTAATACTGAATTCTGATTGGATGAGAGGCAGTTTTCAGAAAATTTTCAGACTTAAGTAGATTTTTGAATTTTATGGTGCTGAGCCTTGTTCTGAAGACAGATTTTGCTTACATTATCAAGGAGGGAAGTGTTTGTCCCATTAGAATAGTTCTAGATTTCTTAGTTTTCTAGTAGTATGTAGCAAACATATAGATCAAGATTAAGCTTTATACCCATACAAGAAAGCTTGCGTATTATGATTGTTCTTTTACATGTATTTTCTTATGCGAAAAAGTCTGGTTTGAGGCCTCCATAGTCAAGGGGTTAGCATGTTCGACTTTGAATTGGAGGGTCTGGGGATCGAATCCGCGCAGCGCCACTCTGCGGTTGTCTGTCCCTGTCTTTCGGGTGAGACAGTAAAAACCAAGGTCCCGTGTCACAGTAGGTGTATGCATGTTAAAGAACCCTCCCTGCTATACGGCCAGCAGTGCCAAACATAGGCAAAATTTGTCACCCTTCACCGGCACTAAGTGACGTCATATGAGTGAAATATTTTTGAGTGGGACGTTAAACAACAATAAAACAACAAAGTCTTGTATGACTTACCTTAGTTATATTGCTGCTAAAGTTTTTGTATGGATATGGCAAGAAGAATGGCATGTACCAATTATATTATTCACGAATTAAATCCAGAACTGGCATTACACCTCTCCATTGTAAATATCTCCTAGATTTTTTTCCCCCAAGACAGAATGGGAGAGATAAATATAAAATTTGTTGGCTCAAATGTCTTAATTTTTGTGTTCCTGGGACATTTGAATTTAATCAAGAATGTATTGCTTGTGTAACAGTCATTGGAAGTTTATAAGAATCAGTCATCCATTTTTTATATTTTATAATTATAGCAATGTTTTCAATTCATAATTTGCATTTTCCCTTAGACTTTTATGATTCAGTGTCTGTATTTTGTTTTTCAGCCTATGCAAAACAGTTGGATACACTGCTGGCAAAGAAGATCCAAACTTTGACAAGTCTTAGAGGTAAAGTTTCTATGTGCTTTGTTGTAACTTGACATGTTTTTAGAAAAAAGTGGAAACTATATATTCTGATCACCCACAGCCATTTGTCTCTGTGTTCTTAGTGCTTGCCTTTGAACTGAGATGTCCAGGGTTTGAGCCACAGAGTGATGCAGCTGGTTTTTATACGCCTGTCGAATGACGGGACATATTATGGTATGGCATTGTCCGTCCGTCTGTCCATTAACTTTTTTTGTCCGGAGCATAACTCTGAAACTGTGTATGATAGATACATGAAACTTCATACACATCAAGACCATCACAAGGGGCAGTGCAGTGTCCAAGAACTGTAACTCTAGCTACAGTTTTTACAGTTATTGCCCTTTGTTAAAAATTAATTTTTTTTCCTTTGTCCGGAGCACACAAATTTGTTTTCATTTTTTGTCATTTTCCCTGTAACGGGCATATGATGTGCCTCAGAGAGGTTCTTGTTCCTGTTCTTCTGATGGAACAGTTAAAATTGAGGTCCCATGTCAAAGCAGATGTACATTTAATGACCCTGAAAAAATACTCTGTGGTTCTAATGGTGAAGCATAGACCAGAAATTAGGACCTCCACTTGCATTTGATAGCCTCTCGATATGAGTGATAGATTCTGAAATAGGATGTTTTGATACAACACAACACAAACGGTTTAGGTAAAGTGTAAACTATTTTGTGTTCTGACCACTATTTTCATTCTTGACTTACATCTTTCTCCTCTGTATTTTACAGAAAAAGTGGCAAGCTTCAGGAAGGAACTACTGGAGGAGGAAAACTTAAGCAAAAACATGAAGAGCAAGAAAAAGTGAGAAGCAGGAGAGCTCTTGAAACTCAAATAAAACCACACATTTTGGAGAGAAGACAGAATTTAACATTAATTTTACTGCTGATGACGATGACCGATGATTTGTTTATGTGTCAAATGAGTCCATACAGTGTGAAATTGACGACTGCTAAGGGAGAGAATGCTGAAAAAAAAATTTACCACCAAAATTTGAGCAAACGCTTGCCTTTACATCATTCAACATGTGATCAGTATTTTTTACGTTGATAAGGACAAATTTATAGATGCACTGCTAAGTCTGTGATATTTTGCTGTGTACAATGTAGTAGATGTATACATAGATGCTACTTGCAAGTTTTTACTCAGATTAAATTCAACACCTTAGTCTCTTTGAGAACTGAACAAATGGAAGTAGTTGACTCACCAGAAATAGCAGGCTATGCTTGTTATTACTATTATTTTTTTGTTCACTTCAAGTTGTGTGTTTCATTTTGTGATGAATGTGATATTGGGAAAAACTGAAAATGTGTTCATCATTTCTAAATCGCTGAAGGGCAAGCTAATTCACATGACCAACATGTGTTGCCCGTACCCAGTAATCTTTGCTGTCAAATTCTAGTCCCCATAAACTTAAGGTAATTGTAGTGTCTGTAAAGAAAATTTCCAGTTATTAACGCAAGGTGTTGTGATTGGGAAAGTGTCAAATGTTCCGCATGAAATATTGTCTCGATCCAATATGCTTTGTAAATCAAAGTGCTTATGTTATGGCTTGTATGCAAATTTTGTATGTACAGTCAAATCTAGTTCACCCGGCCCCTTTTTTTCATCAAGGAAAATTGTATGAAGATAAAGATTGTCTGAATATTTCCTTTATGTATTTATGAATGAAAGGTCTGGTCTGCGAGATTTAAAACAAGAATGATATGGACATTTTGTTTTGAACATAAAATATGATTCATGCTGAACAGAATATGTGTTGAATGTATATTTATTAAATTAATTTATCAGAGTTCAGATTAAAACCCATTAATTACACCATCCTCACATCGCTATCAATTTGTAATGTTCATCGTTGATATTTGTAACCTTGGCTTTTTACCGAAAGATCAATTGCAGGCCTTGTTCTTGATATGCAAACTCTTTTAGAGGTTATTTGAATGGCCTTGAGGCCTATTAAATGTTGACCTCATCAGTGCTATTTTGGCCTTGTTTGTAAAAAAGTAGTCACCGATGAGTGCAACTTATTTACAAATGAATTAAAACCGATGCAAATCGTTTCTTGAAAAATTGAAATGATGGTCTCCATCGCAAATCAGGATCTTTAAAGATTTTCTTTTCAGAGGAAAAATTTATCAGTTTTATATACCAAGTAAATTCCAAACATATAATCTGGTGAGAGGTTGTATTAGATTTAGGACAAAGAGAACTTATATACAAGTGTATAGATATTTTTATATATCTACATGTATCATTTTTACTTGTAACCAAACAACATTCCTATTTGTAAAAGTAAAAGGTCGCCATAACGGTATAGGGTTTCGGTACTTGTATCATCAGAAAATTCCTTTTTCATAACTAGTATATAAAGGTTCATGACCCATGATAGTCAAGTTTCTGTATCCTAGCACTACAGGTCCTAATATTGTAACAGTACCAGTTTTTCTGTATCATATCAGCTAAATGTTCCCCGGTTTCATTGAAGTTAAAGTTAATGTATTTCTAACAGAACAAGTTTTCCGGTTAATTTCATTACTAAGTATCATTAAGTACAGCTGTGTCATAGAGAGCACACAATTTCTGTATCTTAGTAGTAACAGGGTTTTTACATAATAATAGTACAAGGTTTCTGTATCATCAAAGTACAAAGTTTTAGTTTCAAAGTACATGGTTTCTGTATCATTATGGTACTAGTTTTCTGTACTATATTAGTACACAGTTTCTTTACCTTACCTGTGCAAAGTTTCTATATCTCTTTGAACAAGATTTTTGGACCCATTATAACAGAGATATTTCTTGAAAATCAGGAAGCAAAGAAAAAATAGGAAATTTTTCAGACTGATTATTGTGTCAAATTGTTTAATCATTACTGACCTCATTACAAGCAACAAATATTGTCGTAAATTTTGAGTTGTTGAGAACATGTGGACCACTTCATTATTTCATGTTAAGGTTAGTGCTTAATTATCCAGCATCCGTGTCATTGTGTAAGGTGTGTTATGTGCATGAAATTAAATCAGGTTTCTCTTGCATGATAGCAATAATGATGTATTTATCTCCATGTTACAATTTCTGTATTTTTAAAATTATTTTCTTTGGGCCATTCCTGAAAAAATTGCCCATTTGCTGTAATGTGACCCTTTTTATATTGCCATTCTGGGAATTTCTGTTCTCAACAATTGAAATTTTCCCATTGTTTATATTGTACATGCATATATAATTTGCAGTTCTCTTTATAGAACTACTGCTACCTACCTACTCACGGTAAGAGATATGAGTCACTTGACAGCAAACCAACAATTTTTTAAGGATGGCCTTGCCAGAGAGTTCTATTTGTTGCTCAACCAATACTGTGATTTATCCCCCTTCAGTTCTGCCAACGTCCTAGGATCACGTTTCATGTCATGCGTGTGTGTAGATGTATGTGTAAGTAGAAAAGTTTGATCTGGTATCCATGGTTACTTGTTCTCATCTGTAGAAAAACAACATCATTGGTAAATATTTATTTCATGATATTTATTACTTTTTTTATTCATGATTGTTGCAGGGAGAAATGTCAAATGTGAGATGAAAACAAACTATTGTATCTGCTAAAATTTTAGGGACAATGTTTGATTAGAATTTGAGGCTGTCCCCATCATTTTATGATGCACTTAAAGAACACTTCAGATACTACTATGCCAGTATTGTTTCCATTATGTTCAATAGATGCACTTTTCTGTGTTGTGCACCAGTATTGATATCAACATGATATTCATCTGCCGGTTGTTGAAGACACATAATTTTTATCCCCCCCCCCCATCTTCCATTCAAGCATTTGTCTATTGTACACACTTTTGTCGTCTATATTCCAAATATGTATGAAGTTAGCTGCTTAACATTTGGCTTGGTGATTTAGTATGACTTTCTATAAATTGGTATGCCCTCAATGATTTTTAGCTCACTTGAACAAAAGTCTGGAGAGCTAATGCTACACCCCCATCTTCATTGTCATTGACGGCTTTCGTTATGAACAATTTAACCTGGGTTATATCTTTTGAACAACAAAATATACAGCTTAGATACATTTGTATTACACTTTGAATTCCTCATAATAAGGGCTTTCATTTAGAACTATGACTTTTGAAATAGCGACCTTGACCTTTTTTTTTTTATTATCTGTGACTAGCTTTGTTGTCTTCAAACAATTCTTGTTTGAAATTTCAACATCCTGTTTTGTTTCTGATGTATCTAATGATCAATTTTAGTTCACTTTCTATTACATTTATTGCATTTCTGTCAAAATTGTTCTGGTATGGCTATGTAACAGTTTGAAGCTGTACTGATGACAGCTTTACAGCATATTTGCAGCATACATCAAGCATACTTGTATGTGACTGAAATTTTAGAATTTCGTCATTTCTTGTAAAACATTTGATGGGCAATGATGAAGTGTCAATGTATGCCGGTTAAATATAGACATATGAAGATCTGAAAGTTGCAACATATCTTTGTAAACCTCCACGTGAATTTGGGACATATATATATGAGACATTCCTCCCTTGTACTGGATAAGGTCTCTCGGTGATTTTGTCGCCATTTTCTGTGTAAAACATTACTCTACATTACTGTGTATTCTTTTTATCTTGTGTATATTATGAATGTAAACTTGGTATGTATGGAAGATAATACACTATGATACTCAAATATATTTCTCCCGTCCTATCTTACCGTTCTTTTCCATTTTCTCTCAATGATAAAATAAGGAAATTCGACATTGGCTTTTCCTTAAGATCCAGATCTTCTGAAAAACCAAATTCGGGTAAATATTTCTCCATTATGACTCAAATCAATGACAAATTAAACTTGAATGCTGTAAATTTATAGATAAAATATTATTTGATACATACATCAAATGAGAATTATGTACTTTGATATGCAGGACCTACTGTAATATCAAAATTTAAAAGTAACAGGTTTTTCCCCAGATTAGTTCAAATCTTGAAGGTTTCTATCTTGAAGCATTGGCATTGAATAAAAGATCTTTATACATCCTCTTCAGACCCCATTTCTAGTCCGAATCTTGAATTGCATCTGAAGGATTATATTCTAGCTAAGCATTGATCCCCTCAAGACATATCTATGCAGTAATTCCTTTTTTCATTATTTTTTTTATTAGTTCATGTCCAGATTAGTCACATAGGGTATGCCCTGGATCCCTCTGGCCAAAATGTAGAGTTTAAAACTGTTCATATTAATAGATCTGTGAAACTTCTTAGCTTGATGGTATATGGTGCTTGATATGCATAGATTAATTTCGTACCCCTCCTCCCCCTTCTAGGAATGAAAGAAGGATGAGTGTCTCATGGCCTTCTGTCCAGTCCAGATATTGTCCAGAAATGTGTCAAAATGAGTTTCATCCGTTGCCTGAAACTTACATGTAGATAATGTGTATATTTTATCAGTAAGCATGAACTTATTGTAGTCTTCTTTTCCTGTGGTATCTTGCCTCAGCTTTCTGTGTAAATTTTTGCCCTCTTTCTGTGTATATATGTAAATAATCAGTTTGTTATTAAGCATTTGTTTATAATGTGTACATTGAATATTTATGTTTAAAGAAATAGGTAAACTGCTACAATTTCCATCACTGTAGACAGATGTAATATTACAGTCTGTACAGTACCTTGATCGCATATTATCTTCAAGCACTAGCTTACAGCAAAATGTGAGCGTCATGTTAGAACCTTGAGATAATTTTCTTTCACCTTAGGTCCCTGCAGTGTCTGATGGAAATTGATTACTAATCTATTACGAGAATTTATGGGGTCTAAGGATTTTAAGACCAATTCTTGAAATGTGAATTCACAAGCAAAAGCTACATTTCTAATGAACTTGTGACATTTATTTGGAACCAGACAGAACTTTAGTAACAGTAAGGTTTTTTTTCTCTTGCACAAAATATATATATATAATGTATTTCACTCCATCTGTCTGGTGTCTTGAAAATGTTTTTAAATATGAAATGTGAAAGTTTGAAATTCTTATAAAACCTTTTCATATCTGCATATTGTGAACAAAGAATTTGAGATTGGATTAAAGCTTGAACAACGGTCAGCAGCTGTTATGAGTGTATGTCATATCAAGTTCTATATCTACAAGTATGTTTTATTCAGAATACTTCTATTCTGCACAGTTCATGTTAGGTAAAGATAAAAGAATCATGTGAAACAGAACAAATATCTAACAGAGGAAATAAATTTGTTTTAAAGTGCAACCAAGCTTCCTTGTTTATATTTTATTACAATACAGGGCTCGAAATTAGCATTAGTCTGCTGGCCCATGGCCAGTAAATAATCCATTGGGTCAGTTAATTTCTCGTCTGAACTGGCCCTGTTGTCCAGCAGAAATTCAGAAAAAAGGCTAATCTGCATGTTTAAATTATGCCTATTTAAATTTACCAAAATAATCCATTCCATTTTTTTTTAATCACAAACTGAAAGTATCCNNCGGTAGATTTTTTAAGCAACTAGGAAAAAGGATGAATTTTGAGCCCTGCAATGTCATGTTACTAGCCAAGGATTGAATTCACTTGGATTACTATTTACAGGCCCTGTCTTACGGATGAGACAGTAAAAACCGAGGTCCTGTGTAACAGTAGGTGTTGGCACGTTAAAGAACCCTTCCTTTCTCTACGGCCAGCAGTGTCGAGCATAGGCAAAATTTGTCGCCCTTCACCATACAGTGAAGTCTCCATATGAGTGAAATATTCTTGAGTGGGAC
>JACSZP010064505.1:0-13789 GCA_016161895.1 Pinna nobilis
TTTATATATATAGGTGCAGGTGGACCCTTTATCCGATAAACTAAAAGTAAACAATGAATGAATAACTACTGTACAAGTAAAACAATTCTATTCTTCACCGATAACAGTGAAGTGCTTCGGAGTTTGGGAAAAAGAAGAAGGGTTCCCTGAAAATCCTATCCATTGGATCAGTGTTGCAGGCTAGAAACGGTATAGACATATAGCACAACAGCTGTAATGAACAATGGGATAAAAACCGCCAATGTTACTATGCAGCAAGCTCTCTCCTTGAGCCATAGCTTTAGCTTTAGACGTCTGGTTGTGCGATGGAATGCATTTGCCTGAAATACAAGAACGACAACCGTGATGCCTTTTCTTAAGTTTATACATGAATGTTGTTTCTCATCCTTTGTTAACCACTTAAATATGATTTGTCATGAAAGATACACGGAGTTAGGATTTAGAAGAGTTTATAAAAGAAATATAAAAACTTCGATAGTTTATCAAAAAATTAAAATATAATAATACTTCGACGAGTCGAATTTCCAGGAACCGTTTGACTCATGAAAATCTATTTCGATGCTTTTTTCCCGGTGGTATGCGACGACGATTTTATTTTATGACCTCTTCTGAATCAGAGCTCTTTAATTTGTGTACACTACATTTTTGGGCTTATCGTAGGTAAAAAAAAAACTAGTTAAAAGAAAATATGACGGGTAAAATAAAATTCTCGTATGGTATAATTTTAAGTACGACTCATTTGCAGTGATTCTCCCGACGGGGCCGAGAAAATTATTTACAGACAACAGGATATTTCACTCACAAAAATTCGAGTAATAAATACATGTAGTATTTTAATTATAATTACAGAAGAGAGTAATTTAGGACGTTCACGTAAGTTCGACACAGCGAAACATTTGATTCATTGAAGTTCAAAGTTTTGCTGTATTTTGCTTAAGTTCTTACCTTTCTTAACAAACTCTCAGCTTTTTTCTCTAAGCATTTTAAATTTCCATTTTTCTGTTGTAACTTGTTAACATTCTGATCCAAAATTTGAACAATTTCATCTAACTGTACTCGTAATTTCTGTGTCTCGTCTGCTACCTAGAAAAGAATGTCACTATATCTTATGCTGAAAACAATTTGATAATAATGAAAATATTAATATCAATGATAGCTTTAATGAAAAATGATGATGATATAAACAAATTGATTTTATATCAACAATGGAAAAATATAACAACGACGATGATGATGATGACGTCGATGATGATAATGACGACGACGACGACGATGATGATGAAGAAGTATCTTCGAGGAAACGAATGGCAACCATCAGGTCATTGATAGGCATCGAAGTCGACCTGTATATATATGCGATCGTTGAAAGCCATTACGCTAATTGTTAACGCTACGCAGAATAGATCATTGGAGTCTTCCAGGTGTCACGGTAGACGAGGATTCCAGGAAAAAAACCAAATATCACAAAATAGTTAAGTATGCCTCAGTAATCGCATTAGGTAAATTAGGATCGAAACTGGACTCAAATAGAAAAAGGAGGGAATATATATCTTTGTAGATAATACTTTTTGTACACTTAGTAAGTTATCAGAATTATACATACGTACATACATACATACATACATACATACATACCTAAACATACGAATATACTAACAAGTTATCTATACTTACATTATGAACATCTTCAATGGAGTCGCTTTTGTCATCCATCATTTGTTTGACTAGCAAGTATAGTCTGCTGAATTGAATCTAGCAAATGAACTCATTTAACTTTGAATACTCGGAATGTGGTCCATGTACCCTTATTAAAGTATTTTGTTAAACGGATAACGTCGATTGTCAATATAGCTCCTATTCAATACCTGAGTATGGGTTTTTCCGATAATCTGTTTGTAGGTTAGTCTAGGCAAATCTTTTTAAGGTCAAGGGAAGTAATCGTGCGATTATTTATAAAATTGTTATCCTCCTAAGTAAAGCATTGATTTTGTTAAACTAAGATCTGATTTCCATGAATATCTATTTGTGTGAATGTATGTATGTATGTATGTATGTATGTATATAAGTAGGCATATGTTGCCATGTATGCCTTTATATTTATGTAGGTCTATAGCCGGTAAGGATGTATGAATAAATAAATGTATGCATCGATGTAATGTTGTATGTAGAGTGGAACCTTTTCTACAGACCACGTGTTCCAGTCACCGAACCTCTGTCTACTTATCACCATCAACAGGTCACTTAGATGGACTTATTGGCGAGGTTTCACTATATACTTATGTCAATGTACATTAATATGGCGGATTCACCTAAAGCACTGATCTTTCAGGGGAATTGGCATTACCTGAAATATGATGAGGGCTTTACTTGATATTGTGGTGGATCTTGGACGTGTTGAGGACAAACGTGTCATACTTTTTTGTGTTAAGCCATGCTCAACGGAGTTTTTATTATACGATGACATTGACTTCAAGTGGAAAATCAGAAATGTCTATAGATGTAGTTGTCCAAGATTTATTAGCCATCTGCAATCTGATAAGTCTGATTTCAAGCGCAGAAAAAGATAAAAAGGTACAATGTCACTAAATCAATCGATTCGCGCTATGAATATAAAACAAACATCCGAAGAGAATATACAAAATAATTTATTCAATTATGATGAAAATCTTATGTGTGGTCAAAATATTGTCTTTAGCACTGTTATGACTGATATTTGATTAGTCAGTCAAATTTCCATTTAGGTACAGAATAATAAGAATAATTCCTATGATTGCCCCTGTTATAACTACGGCAATACATCCAATCACAACTCGCCTCAGAAGAACTTGCCTGTCTTCTGTATACTTTCTTGACTTTTTGGTATACTCTGTGGACTTCATGATTTCATGAAAAAGACAGAAAAAAGACAATCTTTCCCTTAAGTGTTTAATATAAGGACGATTTTAGATATTAATACTTATACCATATACAATATTTATTTGACATTGGTTATTTATAATGATTATTCATTTTTTATTTTCTTTTTTACTACATGTATTTCATTTTGGCCTCATTGCCAAATGGTCAGAGCGGTCTCTTTTGAACAACTCAGTGTCTCACCTCTCTTCAGCCTCGCTGGAACATAAGTTGATTATATGAGAACGTCTGCCAGTCTACTAACAGAAGGCCAGTGGTCTTCTCCCGGGTACACCCGTGACCAAGTTCTCTCCCCTCCACCAATGAATGCAGGCCGCCAGTATATGATCGAAAGATTTTGCCGAGAGTTGCGTTGCTGAAGAGCCAATTTTCCCAAATAATCATTTTCCCTTGGAAAAGTGGCTACATAGCCATCTTCCCCCCCCCCGATCATCTTTCCCCATTTTATAGTCATTTCTTCCCAGTAATAGTCACTTTCCGAATAGTCATATTTCTACTTCGAAATGGCTACATATTCTGTCCTCATAGAAATTCAAGAGACGTCCAAAAAAACTTGATTTTTATATGAAAAATATAAATATAAATATTTTGGGGGTTATGAAAGAAATAAAAATCAATTATTTTGGGGTCAATAGTTTTACATCATAACTTTTCACTGTGTATAAAAGTTGCTATTTTTTGGTGCAAATTATTTGTCCTTTCCTTTTTTAAGCACGGGGATACAATTTGGAATATTCGTTTTTTCTGTAATTTCGGGAATTTTCTGAACACAGTGAGTTCCTTAAGAAAAGAAAATGTGAAAATAGCGGTATTAAAGGAATAAGAAAGGGGCGCTCCTTTTTTACGCGGTGGTGGTCTGGGTGTTAACTTTCCATAAACGCGTATTCATCGAATTTATTTATTGATTAATTAATCTGATTTTTGTAATAATGTAAGCCCACTCAATGTATTGTGACGTCAAATATATTGACGTCAATTGATGACGTCATAATTGAATTTCCTGACGTATCAGCCAATCAAAACGATCGGAAGACGTTAACCACGTGCGGTATATCGATTACAAATGTTTGACGGCACAATACATTGAGTGCGCTTACATTATAACTGGAAGTGAAGAAAAATAATTCTTTTTTTTTTACGTTTTCAATACTTTGATTTGCAAAATTATCTAGTGTTATGGTAGAAACAAATTACACAACTCGTTTGGATTGATTATCATGTTTATCCTACTCTAGTTAGTTAAGTTTTCGCTAAAGCTCGCGCTTTGAAACTTTGAAAATTAACTAACTCGAGTTGGATAAACATGAAAATTAATCCCGATTTGTTGTGTCATATCTATTTATAGTAATAAGAATACTTAAAAGCACATGTGTCATAGTAATTTAAGCAGAGTCGGTTTTTATTTTGTATCTTACATATGACAAACTACAAGATTTATCTTATAAAAAAGATTTTTTAAGAAATCCTGATCAACTTGCTGAAACTGATTAAATAATTTTCAATTTCTCAATTCTAGCAAGCAAAAGATATCGTATAGCAATTCTAGGCGGGATAAGACAATTGGGAAAACATTTCCTATATAGTCATTTTCCTCGAGGGAGTATGATGGCCATAAAGCCATTTTTCAGGGAAAGTTGACTAAATGCGTAAAAAAAATACAAACGAACAAAAAAAAAAAAAAAAACAACAAACAATTTTAATTAATTTGTCATATACTGTGGTATTATTTACCTGCGATTTTAACAGATCTGCTTTGATAACAAGTGCATCTGTCTCCGCCTCTTCGTCCAGGAGTTTTTGTTCGTTGTCCTTAATACTTTCTTTAATTTCACCAAGAGAGTCCTCAATTTCTTTGACTTTGCTGTCATCAGTAGTTTTTTTCTATTCAACACAAATATGTTCTTTTTTCAATGTTGTGCTTTGCCTAGTAAATAACCATTCTTGTTACATCTAATACGAATATCATTATTGTTTAGTTTATAGGTAGCATTCGTCATACTGTTGCTTTTAGTGTCAATATCCAACTTTATACTTCTTACTAAGGGCGGAATTCTACTAGTATTGTTGTTGTTTTGTTGTTTAACATCCCACTCAAGAATATTTCACTCATATAGAGACGTCACCGTGTGCCGGTGAAGGGTAACAAATTTTGCCTATGCTCGGCACTGCTGGCCGTAGAGCAGGATGGGTTTTTTTTTTAACGTGCCAACACTTACTGTGATACGGGACCTCGGTTTTTACTGTCTCATCCGAAAGTAAGGGAGGGCCAACCGCAGCGTGGCGCTGTGCGGATTCGAACCCGGACATGTCGATTCGAAGCCGAACACGCTAACCACTCAGTGACGGCGGTCCCGTATTCTACTATTACGACCATCACGTGTAGAAGTTTTATTTATGGTACTGCTACTCTATATCCTTCTAAGACAGTTACTTATACCACCAGGCGTTCGACGTTTAACGTCTCTTGGATGAGACATTAAAGTCCCATGTCAGAACAGGCGTCGACATGTTAAAGAAATATCAGTTCTCAATGGTCATAGGTACCGAGCATAGGCCTAAATTCATAGACCGCGTCTCAATTAAAGTGAAAGATTATTGGACGAGACTTTAAACATCGGGAACAGCAACATCAAAGGCTGTATTTATGGTTGTTTATTGTCCTACAACTGCAGGGCCGGGTTACTACGACTACAAACTGGTAATGTGCATATGATTAATACTATTTCTACTGATACTATTTCTACTAATGCTGCCAAAAGGTAAGTCTTCTTCACGACTGTCTTTACTTGTGAAACTGTTACTAATACCAGTTAATATGTCGTGGATTGATTTACTACCCAATTATTCCATTCACGATCTTGTAATGACCGGTAGATTGTGCTTCTGAGACTCGACAAGTATTCAATTAATACAGAGGTTTGATTTAGATTGGACTTAGATTTTACAATTTTTAGGAATATCAATAGCAATGATTTAGCAAATAATTAAAAAATATATTTATATATTTCAAAAATTAAAAACTAATGCGTTTCGAAATCGAACACTTAAAACCTCTGGTCAAAATAAAAAGTATCGTGATAAATACACATTGTACAGTCTAACCTTCCTTAGCGACCCACTGGATAAAAGGATACCTGTCTTATGCCTTCTAAACCGAAATGAGTGGTTCCCAAAATGTTTTTTTCCCTATATAATTCAACTGAATTAAGAGACCACCTTTCATATGTGACCCCTTTTGCTCCTTCCCGTGGACAGTCTCTTAAAACAGGTTCGACGGTACATACTTACTTCATTTTTATCAACCTTCTGAAAAATTCGTCCTTTTTCCTTCTCGGAAATTTCTGCTGCGTTTTCTTGAAATTTCTTCAGCTACAAAAGGTGCATGTTCATATATTGAACATAATAAGTTATAACACAAGCAAGAACGATCAGATAAAAACTACGCGAATGTCAATATGGATAGAAGCCTACATATGTACCTAGCTACCTATGAAGTGAATACAAGTCGCAAAATGTAGTGTATATAACACAAGGGAATGCAAGGGAATTTAGTTATTCACATGATTACCGAACTACCTATCATATGTTGTAAAATGTACTGGATATAACACAAGAAAAAGCAAGATGACTTTCTTATTAACATAAATATCGAACTACCTATCATATGTTGTAAAATGTACTGGACAGTACTCAGAAAAGTCAAGAGGACTTAATCATTTATATGAATACCGATTTACCTATAACATATTTTACAATGTACTGCACATAACTCAAGAAAAGAGTAGAGGACTTACTCTTTCATCATAGATATTGTACTTAAGGAAACAGTAAGACCACGTGCTCGTTATATTATGCTTACATTTCACTTGCATTTATATATGTACATTATAGATAAACACCTTATCGCATAATGCGGAGGAATTTGTGCCGAGTTCCCCGAGTTTGTTTCCCCTCTCATCTAGTCCCAAATCCATCCGTAGTACTGGACAGTAGTGTCAGATTCCTCTATAACTCTTACTAGGTTTTTGTTTTGTTTTGTTTGTTGTTGTTTAACGTCCCACTCAAGAATATTTCACTCATATGGAGACGTCTCTTACTAGGTACGTGTGCCGTTCCTATAAAAGTCTAAAGAAAAAATAACAAAGTTAAGAATTTTAAATAAGACGACTTATTCTTCCATGCATGAATAAATATATTCATTTATTATCAATAATCTAATCGAAAACTTACAAGAATATTTCAACTTTGGCGTATTGTTTTATGAAGGTGTAAAAATGACTTCGTGACTTGCAAAAATAAAGTCTTGCGATTTCCGTATCTTATAGTTACCAGAATGATTTAGAAATTCTTTGGTGTTCATATCAAGTTGTATTGATATCTTAAACCATTTGATAGCAAAATATGCTGTGACTAAAATTACAATTTATTATCTTAAATGTACTACATGTAGTAGCATTGATCGTGATAAAGATAAACCAGGGATTGTACAGGTGCACTTAATTAGCTTATATCTAAATGGGTGATTCTGAATGAATTATTTCTGATGGCAAAATCAAATACAGCCTACTGAAGATCGTTTTAAAGCACGTCAAACTGAAACTTTGATTAGAGAACAGATTATATCGAATGTGTCTCATTGTTTTATTCGTTGAGTTACATTGATTTCTCTATGGCAATCTTTGAGTTATGTGGCGTCCAGTTCTTGACGTTGTTAGAAGCCAACTTGACTAAGTATGTAAACTAACAAGCTTTCTTGCATAAGTCAGATCTTGGTAAGACGTTCAAATGTCTTGAATACAATGTATTACAGCGCTGTACATTTGTAGTATGTCCCACTCGAGATTTTATTACCCTTATAGGTATCGGGCAGTATTGTCGTGATTACGTTTCGACCCGACTGGTTCCGACTCACTTGTACATTTATACCTACAGGTTAAGTGCAGTGCATGTGCAGTGAAGACATGAATATTCGGTAGATGTATATTAACAGCATATCATTATGGCTTCAGATAGGTATCAATAAGTTATTTCCACGAAAAGAAATAAATGAATTAAAAACTCAATAAATAAATGAATATGAATGAATGAATGAATGAATGAATGAATAAATGAATAGATCATTAATATTTCATAACCAAATGTCTTGTCGAAACAATTTTTTCTAAATTCAAATTACATATGGAAAACAACATAATTATCAATAAGTTCAATGATCAAAATTGGGACGAAACCGCTCGGGTCGAACATGTACGAAATCGCCCACATTTCGATTATGGATATATCATGGAATGGCACTATTCAAGAGCTGCAAACATTTCTCGATTCTTAGTTGAACAATTATATGGTTTCTGAGTGCCAACAATTTCTGTCCAAAGAAATCCCAATTTTCATTACGTCATTAAAAAAATGGAAAACCAGGTGACCCGAACTCTGAGATTTTTAACCATGATGTCACGCCCAGTTTTCTATTTTGTTCTGTATCGCTATTTTCAAATGAAAAATAAAGAATGCATCAAATTTATAATAAGTAGGATAAGCTGTAAAGTAGTGAGGTAAAAGCCAGTCTGAGAATCTGTCGTATACCATCCGTAGTACCTGCACATCTAACAGGTTGTTTTTGTTATTTGCCATTACTGTACATTCTTTCTGTGAGATATCAATAACTGTATTTCTTTCGCAAAGCTTAAAATAACAACAAATCGTTTCTGTCCACTTGTTATAGATCTAACTGTACACAGACTTCCTAAAACAGTCACTGTATAGTTGTAGTTTAATTGTCAATTTGAAGTAACTGCACATGGTATCTGTCAGTTTTTCATCGTTTCCCACAGATCCCTGGGAGTTTGTTATAACAATACATAGTTTCTGTTGGTTTGCTATCTCTGTACATAAAAGTTTTGGATATGATGTTACTATACATAACTTCAGTCAATTTGCAAGAAGAGCACATAAATTTCTTGAAATTGGTTTGCACGTCGTTTCTATAAGTTTTGTTTTAAACGTAACCCACAAATCTTTTTGCAGTTTTTTTTAAACAGTGTATATCGTTTTCTGTAAATTTTGAAAAGCCGGAACTAGATTTCCTGGAATCCAACTGCGTATCATTACCTGATAGTATACAATAATTGTATAGGTTTGATTTGCAGTTAGTTTGTACGTCGTCTGTAACAATTTGTAATGCATGTTTCCTGCATATCTTTTTACATTTTTTTAATAAGTGTAATAGTTTTCTGTTAATTTTGAAAAGCCATAACTAGATTTCCTGGAATCCAACTGTATATCATTACCTGTTAGTATACGAATATTGTACATGCTTAGTTTGTAGTTATTTTGCACGTCGTCTCTGTCAGTTATAATACACATGTAACCTACATATCTTAGCTTTTGTTTGGAATAAGCGTACCTAGATTTCCTGGTTCCAACAGTACATCATCATTTGTTTGAATGCGATAATTGTATATACATGTATTTGCTTTGCTTTTTCTAATAACTGTACACTGTCTTGTTGTAGCCATAATCCTCGATAAATGTCTTATTGTTGTTTGCTGTTTATTATTGTTTTTAAAATTAAAAACATGAGACATTACGTCAAATAAGTTTAAGAGTTTATAAAGTATGAAATAATATTCAGTGCACATAACATACGGGAAACAGTTGATATATTGTTATTTAGAGTCTTACTGAAGAATCTTTTATTTGGGGAAATCACCTTGTGCCAGACAATGACGACAAATTTTGCCTATACTCAGCGCTTGTGGCCATAGAGCAGGGAGGGTTCTTTATCGTGCCGACACCTACCTCTCTTCCGACAGGGTCAGTCAACCACTGCCTAGGTCGCATTCAAACCCCGGATCTCTCTATCAGAAGATGAATACGCTAAATACTAGGGATGACAGCCCCTTAAAAGTGTTGTAGGTTATTTAATTTAGAATGAAAACAAATGAAAACGTTCTTCAAAAACAGCAAGCGCGACAACAAGTTGCGTTAGCCAACCATGATGTCGTTCTTTACTGTTTAACGTCAAATTGGCTCGTTAAAAATGCTGGCACCCTAAATGATAAACAGATAAGTGAAAATGTATCTTAATATAATCTTGTATATTAATCAGTATTAGTTTCCTTTGATATAGCCTTGTTGAATCAATATCAGAGTAGAGAGTAACAATGAAACTTTGGAGTATATCAACTGCTTGTATGATTTAATACTGAAAGACCGGACAAGAACGATTCTGTATTGACAGCCTATTGTTATCTGCGTTGTTTGTAAACAAGGTAAATAAAGGATATTAATCATGTCGGCGATGGGCCGTAAGGCTACAATGTTGCATCGATTACAATGTTGCAACGAACTTTGAGACCGTTTACCTCTGTATTTTTGTTTGAAAGGCGATTACTGTACATACTGTGTGTTGCGTATTGCAGGTATAAGTTTACTTGGATAAACAAATAATACAGTGCTGTGTACATACGTTTGGTCTGTTTCATACAATGACTTTTCAAACTGTAAGAAATAGATTAAACACCATATATTGTCATCAAGACAATAAAATATTACGTTTTCTAATTAGTATTGAGTTAAGAGAACATGGACTCTTTCTCTCTCTCTCTCTCTCTCTCTCTCTCTCTCTCTCTCTCTCTGATAAGATATATTTTACCGATGTTATTGTCTGACACCCTTTACTTTGATGACTGTGTCCGTAAAAAGTCTGGGAGGTTTTGAAGTAGGCCTAGCGTGTTCACAATCTGATCATGAGGTCGCAGTACGAGTACGTTTGACGATAACATCTTACTTTTCCTGTTCTTCATGTAAGATAGTTAAACCAAGATTTCGTGTCACTCTATTTGTCGCCACGTCACAGAACCCCCCCCCCACTTTAAGATTGTTAAACCAAGGTTTCGTGTCACTCTATTTGTCGCCACGTCAGAGAACCCCCACTACAAGATAGTTAAACCAAGGTTTCGTGGCACCCTCGTTGTCGCCACGTCAGAGAACCCCCCACTTTAAGATTGTTAAACCAAGGTTTCGTGTCACTCTAGTTGTCGCCACGTCAGAGAACCCCCACTACAATATAGTTAAACCAAGGTTTCGTGTCACTCTAGTTGTCTGCACGTCAGAGAACCCCCACTTTAAGATTGTCAATCCAAGGTTTCGTGTCACTCTAGTTGTCACCACGTCCGAGAACCCCTCTATAAGATTATTAAACCAAGGTTTCGTGTCACTCTTGTTGTCTGCACGTCAGAGAATCCCAAATATAAGAAAGTTAAACCAAGGTTTCGTGTCACCCTAGTTGTCTGCACGTCAGAGAACCCAACTTTAAGATTGTTAAAACAAGGTTTCGTGTCACACTAGTTGTCTGCACGTCAGACATCGAACCCTACTTTAAGATTGTTAAACTAAGGTTTCGTGTCACTCTAGTTGTCTGCACGTCAGAGAACCCCACTTTAAGATTGTTAAAACAAGGTTTCGTGTCACACTAGTTGTCTGCACGTCAGAGATCGAACCCTACTATAAGATTGTTAAACCAAGGTTTCGTGTGGCACATAAGAAAACCCCCACTTAAAGATTAGCTTTTAAAGCTGTCCTCTTATGAATAATAATACAAACCAAAAGTACGATAAAAGGATGACAGAAATTGGAAATTTTGAAACTGTCTTACCTTTTGTTTACTTCCTGGATTATGCAAAATCACTTCAAGCTATCTGACTGTTACGCCTACATTTTACTTTTTAAACTTGGTTCATTCACTGAAATTTAGTTGCTTCCTAGTTTTTCAAAGAATCTCAAACAATATTGTCACGTGATTATAAGGTTTTATATCTTTATAAATGACAAAGTCCTGAATCAAGCGAGTATATAGACCTGTTTAGACCTAGACCTGTAAGCGCTGATACGACAGTGTCTCGTGGACGATAACAGGAAGTGTATTAAATATAAAGTTTTGACATGTGTTAGTGATTGATAATATTTGTTGGGTGTGTTATATGATATCAATGCATACAAATGTACATTGTCATACGCAACAGGTAAATATCTAAACACAAGGTGTATGGGATAGATTAGGCGCACTAGATAAAATTTTATGCTGGACGTCCAAGTTAAACTTCAAATCAAATAGCATGTGCCGGAAATTTAAAAGCAAAGACTCATGTACCCAGGGTGACACAAAGAAATAAAGATGAGAAGGTCGTCAGACAAAAAATCTCAATATCAAGTCAATTCTCAGCTCAACTATTTTCCCTCAAATGTTAACTATATACACATAATTTTTGTGTTAAATGCTTTATACGGTTGGTTTATACGGTAACGATTTATGAATTAAGTTGATCAACTGACAGAATTATTGACAACGTTGAGCACGAATCTCGGGATTTGATCAGTGCTGAGATTGTTTTTGGGACCAGGGCTAGGCACCATAAAACGTATGAATTTACTTAAGTCTGAAAAGATTCTCAAATCAAGCTCATCCTGAATTCTAGTTGGCCGAGAGACTAGATTCTCAGACAAAAGTCAATTTTCAAGTTTTATGGTGCCCGACCCTGATTACTTAAAACCTAAGAAAAAAAAATTATCGCTACGGCTAAATTTAAACAGTATGATGTAAATGCACACGTACACTGTAATGCATTTAATTTTCCTAAATTTAGTTTCAAATTGAGGAATAACAGTTGAGCGGAGCACTGAGTTTGAGCTTGAGATTTTTTTTTGTGATTTTGGGACCAGGAGTATATACTATGAATTACTACATTAGGTAATACACACTGATTAAATATCTCCAACTTATAAACTGCTGTTGTATTATACAGTTTTTTTGTATCCGTATTCCTTGATTATTATTTTGTTATATATTGAGAATTGTTGGATTAATTCAATAACCACGGGACACTGAGTAGATGTAACCTATAGTACTATATACCAATGGTAAGCCTCAGAGCATCGGCAGTGAGTAGATCTGTCCTATAGATATATACCGATGCTATGCCTCAGAGCATCGGGTACTGGGCAAACTTAGGGGGCCTATCTCAAAGTAATATACCGATGCTATCGCTCAGCTCAGGCATTCACCGCAAGCTTAGTAATGAATACACCGAGACCTCTTGTGTGACTAATCTCCAAAACTTGTTGATTATACAGCTTCTCAGTTAGGAAACTTTATTCATTTGGCAAGTCTTCTATGATATAGGAATCCACCAGAACAATACAATGATATCTTGGCATGTGGTCTATACTTATCAGCTGCAGATTGCAAACATTCCGCTTTATTTATGCTTTAAGCCTTCATTGTACCGTGCGGCGTGATTACTCAAAGTCCATGCCACACGACAGGACTACACGGGTGTCCTCGGAGAGGCTCCTTATGTTTAACGTGCAACCAAGTTGGTATTTATTTCACGAGGACACTGATATATGTTCTGTTCTGACTTGATTTAACGAGCGGCGTGACTACTTAAAGCCCTTGCCACTTGTACCCGTGAGGCAGAGAGAGAGAGATAACAGGTGTATGTGTGTGTGTTTGCCCTTATTGAGTGGTCCGTATTTCCAACGGCTTTTATGTTCAGGTCAATATTCATGCAATTTTGCTCAACATTGTACTTTAAAGATTTTCATGTCCCGTCAATGTCAATAGGTGTATGTGTGTGTGTTTGCCCTTCTTGAGTGGTCCGTATTTCCAACGGCTTTTACGTTCAGGTCAATATTCATGCAATTTTGCTCAACATTGTACTTTAAAGATTTTCATGTCCCGTCAATGTCAATCCAATTTTGCTCTACATTTGTTGTTTACGTACTTGATCAATCACCCCATACTTATGTAGTTTTATCAGAGACATATAATATACAATTAATCACTCTTTATGAGGTCAACATGGTGAAATTA
>JACSZP010064513.1:0-14348 GCA_016161895.1 Pinna nobilis
ACAGGTGGATACAGCTAGGTAAATACAGAGAATAGCAACTCACAGCTAACAGATGGACACAGAAAATAGCAACATACAGCTAACAGGTGGATACAGTGCGCTATTGTTCATCAGTTGTACTGTGTACATGTGCAATAGAACTTAAACACCTGTATAGTCCACTGTTTCTACAGGTGCTTTTATAATGTTTTCATGGAGTAATTTTGTTTTTGTTGTTGCATCTGTTTGTGTTACCAGTGAAATACAGCCTATCAGGATAACTTGTATGACACCCTGTCTTATTGAAACTTGATCTTCAATGTGCTCCATATCTCTGCCGTGTCACAAGGAGATCTAAAGAATATGAAACTACAAAATCAGTTTTGATAAGTCCTATTGGTTATTGTACCTCAATTTATGTTAGCCAAAATGTTATTGCTTCTTAACAGAGGTTATAGAGTTTGACCTCCTTATTGCATACAGAAAATGGCACTTTGAAGATCAAATTTTAATAAGATTTGAGTGAATTTGCCTTTGATGTAGGGGAGTTGCACTTTTTATGCAGCCTCACTTAAATGTATTTAATTCTTTCAACCCCATATATCAAAATGGTATGCTCTTTTCCACTGTCTAAGACCTGTCCATTGTGGTCAGTAGTGTTGACAGGGTTACCAGGCGTATTCCACTTCATTCTGTAGTATATTTTTACCTGTTATGCAAACATTTATCTGTTCAGTCAGTTATCTAGAGCAATGCTTTTTTCCATCCATCAGAAAATGGGAGTACAATCAAGCTTGTCTATACAAGCCACGTAAGAGAACAAACAAAAGTGGCCATTGTAGACAGGTGCCCTTTATACAGATGTGACATTTAACCTTTTCAACCTAAAGTATCCAAATGTAATGCTCTATTCCATTGTCAAAGACCAGTCCATTACATTATGTTGTGCTGGGAGGGTTAAGATGACAAGTTTGTATGTATTTCTCTTCTTTGTTTTCGTCCTCTTTTGTATTTACTTTTGATAATGTTCACATAGACCTATTGCTCACAGAAGCCAGATCGATCAATGACACCACAAGTATTATTAGCGTCTATGTATCACAGAAGTCTCCCATAACATATGTGATAATGTTACAATAATCAAGTAATATAATATTCGATTAGTAAGAAGAATATTTCATAGTAGATCTACCAAGGTCTTTCAATGTTATAACTAGCATTCTATGGTGAAATTCTGTCATTTCATCTTCTTGTTGATTGGCGTGGGATTAATATTTCGGATACCGCAGTTTGTGAAAATTTCAGAATTTAGTTTGGTAACACTGTGGTAATATAACCGGGGAGATAATTCTGTCAGTTCCTTGTTGCCGCAGCTGATTTTATCATATTCTGTTGTTTTTTTTAAACTACACATGTTATGAACACTTACTTTTATATTATCTGAAGAAAATGACTTTTGTACAATAATTTTTTCTTGGGGGGGGGGGGGGGGGGGGGGNNGGGGGGGGGGTCCTCTCTGGGTCCTAGTACAACGAAAAATTGTGGTCACTGACTAATGGAATATGTACAATTTTCATGCAAATATATTTTTTTTTTAGTTTTTTAAAGACTTGCAGTGCACCCTTTTAAAAAGAGTTTTCTCTCGTGACTTAGCATTCATAACACTAAACTTTCAAAATTTCCGGTACTAATGTCAGCACAAAAAATTACTAAATGATGGTGATAGGCTACNNTCAACACCACAGACCGAAATGGACTGGTCCACACAATAGAAAAGAGCATACTATTCTGATACTTGGGGTTGAAAGGGTTAAGGACACAACAATACTAGTCTTAGAGGTCCTAACACACTAAACAAAAGCAGGTTTTACTGTTTCTAAGACCAATATTTTTTAGACTGATTTTAACAGTTGCTCTGATTAAGACATCCTCCCTCATTATCTATCTATGTAGGTAAAATATTGTACACAATATGAAAGTAACTCTAATGAACTATGAAGTACCTTATCATGTAGCTCAAGAATTTGATTATCTTTAATTTTACCTAATAATATTATTGCCTTTACCATATAAATTTGTTTTTAGTTTAAACATATTTTATTTCAAATAAATTGAAATTGGATTGGGCAAAAGTTTAACAACATTATTTATTAAAGCCCTCTCCCTGTTTGTTTTTTGTACTCCGAATCAACGCTTAGTATATAATTTTAAACTTCATTCACTTCTTGCTGTTACATGCATTGTTTGTTGTTAAGCATTCTTGTTTGGGAACCAAAAAACAAGATAATAGCTTATCAAAGGGAGATAATTGTGTAGGGCTTAGATTAGTTACACTGAAACATTTTAGCCACAAGTTTTTATCATTGGGATTGTCACCTGGTAAAAGCGCTCCAGATTTTAACTTTCAATGTTTTAATGATGATGAGTCAAAACTTCTTATTTTATCATGAAACACAAATGCCAACTTATGTATACTTATACTCAAACTTGGTGTTTTCCTTTTTTTAACTTGGTGTTTTCCTTTTTTTTTTAATTAAAGCATGTAAACTTGTCATAAAGTTTAATCAAACATATCTGTATGTAACATGTATAATGATTATCAACTGAATTACATGCCTATTGTAAGTATCTATTATACTTTATCAAAAAATGGGTAAAGATTTTATTTGGTACTCAGTATTCGGATTTGAAGTTACATTTAACCTTGTCTTAATCAAAGTGAACTCATTGCAATGTTTTACAAATTTCACTCATGGCGCTTACATGCTCATATGTATGAAGAAATGACATTTTCTGTTATAAAATGGACAAAATTTCTAATTTCATAGAAAAAGTAATAGATTCCTAGTTCACAGGATAAAGGTAGTAACGTCATCTGTAGTGAAGCCTATTTACCCATGAGGACTCTTTTAATCTTTAGCAATTGTCAGTATAAATGACCAGGGCAGGGCACCATTAAACCTAAGAATTTACTTAAGTCTGAGAATTTTCTCAACTTTGGCTTCTCAGCCAATCAGAAGTCAGTTTCTTTAAAAGTTGAGAAAATTCTCAGACTTAAGTAAATCATAAGGTTTTATGGTACCCATTCCAATGCAGTTTTTAAATTCTGTCCCCCCTACACACACATATACCGGTACAAAGTGCAGAAGTTAAAGCGCCAGGTTTATTGATAACTATATCAACAAGACTCTACTGAACATTGAATAGTAGGATGTCGACTTTGAGAAAGAAGAAATGGTCTACTTTTTGTTTGAAAGTTAAAATTGTTATAGTACATGTTTAAAATTTTCAATATTTTTTATGGTTGTGATGAGATTTTTTTATTCTTAAGATTTATGGGTCATTCCTCTTCCAGTTTGATAATTAAATTGAGCATTATTGTATTTTTAACGAAGTTAATTGTTGATCTGTATATAACAGTTGGTTCTTTTCAAAGTTTATTTCTATAATGTTGGTATGTGAAGAATGCTGAGTGATTGTTTGTTTGAGCAGGGCTAAAGTTGTCAACGAACACTAAAATTTAGACTCAACCTATAAAGTTCATTTTGACTTTTTGTACTGAAGGAAATACATGAAGTAAGCTTTGCCACTAATGATAATTTTTGCTTTATTTTCTCACTCTCTAAGGAAAATTCATCTGAGTAAGACTTTTCAATAAGATTAAGAAGAAATTGTGCATGCATGTAGAGAACGGTACTCAAGATCTGACTATTTATGTAATCGATTTAGAGGCACAATTTCAGTAATAGCTCAGAGAAACTCATTATAAATTCTGAAATTGTACATATATAATATAAATATATAATACCAACTTTTCTATCATAAGTTGTTTGATACTATACTTGTATGCTACTTTTCAGTTATGATAGGAAATGTTTAGACAACTTATGTTAGTCAAACATCATGTTTATCTAATTTCTATGAGTTAATTCTTTTTAAATGTTAAAAATTAATCAATAAGACAGATAGATTTTTTAATAAACTACCACTCATAATGAAATCTCTATTCAAAAATATGCTACATTTATTAAGTTTTCAAATAAAATAAAAGAGATATTTGAGAAATTGGTGCGAGTTTAGCCTCAAATTTGAGCATTAGTTTAGCCTGAGATTTGACCATCTATGGTGGAGTCTGAGAACTGGGCATTAGCTGAGTCAGAGAAATGAGCATGAGTTGAGTCTGAGAACTGAGCATGAGTTGAGTATGAGTTGGGCATGGTAGTCACAGGATACTTTTTTCCTTGTACAATTTCTTCATCATTTGTACTTCTCTGTTTGTCCATAGAACAGATCATACTTGCTAGAGCTTTCCAAAAATGTATTGACCTTAGTTAGGGCCATAGTCTTAGGTTTATATTTTAGCATGTAACTTATTTTAAGAGATTTTAGAAGTTATAGAGGTGTTTTCTCTGCAAAATTTAAGTCAGGTGACTAGAACGTGAGGGAAAGAAGAAAATGTAGAAAAAGAAAGAAAATAGAGGCTTTGTCAAGTAAATCCATGAGATACAGAAGTATTAGTAGATATACATAATATATATGTAGGTCACCTGCTACAAGGTTATATACTAGAAAACCATGTACAGTGAAACCTTGCAATTCAGACCACTGATGTGACAGGAGAAAACAATTTGATTGAAGAGAAGGCTTCTGTAGCGGGATTGAATATATCTCGAATAAGAAAAAAGAGGCTGAATACATGAACATGTCGTACATAAGTTAGTATGTATAAATATATACATATTGTACCTCTAATAACAAAAATGGGCTGACTTTTGATAGAAACCTTAGCAAGATTACAAGATAATCATCTGAGTTACTTAGCTTAAAGGAGAAGGACTGGGTTGGCTGGTCTCCTTAGAAAATCACATGGTCTCTCTGTGAGGTTTCCTCAGCTTGTTTTAAGAATATATAGCAGCTGTAAGCTCCAAGTATCTTGTGTTTTTCCAATATTCTGTTAATTTAGAGATATCTTTTATTCAAATCATTCCATAAGCTTCAACAGATTTTATTCCATAATTTTCAATTCAAAATATATTTAAATGGAAAACAGCTTTTGAAAATGAAAATTACCTAGAACTACATATATGTGTATATCGTGGTCTATTGTTTATATTGTTATTACCCTATGTGGGTAAATTGTTGAATATGTTATTCATTTAGCAATTTCCAATTTCTTATTAAGTTTGTTTTATGTCAATTTCATCCATTAGACCTATTGATTAATTACTATTCATACTTTTATTAAATATGCATTAAATCAAGATTGATCGGTATATTCAAAATTACCCATATAAAATTATCTGTGTATCATCAACTGTATCATGATAAATGTTCATACTCTCCCTTTGTATTGCTTGTTCATCCATACTTTGATATCTACCACAGAAATTTGAACTCTTTATAAGATACTGTGTGTCATATGATTGATATAACTTTTGTATCTCCATGTTAAAAGATCTAGTCTGCCATCCAGTTGTGTACATAGGTGGAATCTCACTATGGTATTGTTTGTTATGCCTCAGGGCTGATGTGCAATGTTACCAGGAAATACAGATTAATTACAATAAAATTTAATATTCAGTTTATCTTTGTCCTTATTTTCATTAGACACACATCAGAGTTGACCTTCTTTCAGTCATATGCAGTCCAACCTCCATTAACAACCTGCTGACTTGAAGGACTACCTTTCTTAATACAAATTGCCATGTGACCCTTTTTCCTTCTTCCATTGGATGGTCTCTTTAAAACAGGTAAAAATGTATTTGCATACACTTTCAGTTGGTGTAGGAGGTTTACAATGGCCAAACAAGCCACGGCTTTGCTGCAGGCTTTCCTTGATACTGAAGGCCAAGGTCCGCTGACTTCTTGTCTGGTAGATGAGACAATTGAATTGATCAGCAGACAAAAGATCTCTCCACATAAAGAATTAAGTTCTAGAAAAGGTTACCTTCAACAAATCACATATCCAGTAGGCCTAATAAAATGAAACAGTATTGAATACGGTAAAATATGAACAGAACCATATTGCAGAGGATTATAAGCTCTCTCAAGAAAAGCTCAAGTTATCAAAAATGATTAGATCAGCCACAATTCAGACTCTGATTCTTGACAACTAGTGGTACGAAGTATCTTACATTTATGTAAGATGTTTCAATTAGTAAACATTTTCCATCTCCAGACGAGAAAGCAATCGAATCAAAGCCTACAGGACCTTGAGTTTATACAAAATTGTCATTATTAATGCACCCAATAATCTACATGCCTAGAATGGATACAAATGTATTCTGGTTCTAGTAAGATTGCCTTCAGTTATGTCGAGCATACACACACAAAGGAAAGCTTAAACACTTTGGACATTTTAATATTCAAGCAGAATCTTAGCCTTGTAAGAGGTGACACCCAGGTAATCTTGGTTTAGCAAGAAAACCCGGCTACAATGTTCAAGGATAAAGGCTCATTAATTTTTAACAGGTAGCCTAGACTTACAAACTATCTCACAAAGGCATACTCACATTTAGAATTAGTGGTATGTGTAATTGTCAGTCCAAAAAGAAAGATGGCGATGATGAGGGACATCCGAAAATTGAAAAAATCAACCAGACAACATCATGGCTTTAAAAGAGGAGACAACACACAATATTCCACGCGACACAAAATAAAACTAAAAATAGAGTCTCACGAACATCACTGAAAACCAGAGGTGAGTCCAGGTGGTCTGGAAGGTAAATCCTGCTTCACGCGGACAATTTCAATGCGGAGATCCTGATACATTTGATAAAAGAGTGTTCTTTTCAGACATACATAGTCCGTAGCCCCGTATGCCTGTTTGAGTACCAAAGTACATGTATTTAAAAAAAAAAACGCCATATAAAGTTTACGGAAACTCTGTATGAAGAAAAAGCGTCAATATCTGGTTTTGTAGTTTTTTTTAAACTACGCCTATGCCTTTCAGACTTTCAAGGAACATAATGATAGACTTTCTTCTTTTTTTCACTCAAAGACTGACCAACCCTATTGTTGTGCTTACGAATAGGAAATATACTTCTGCTGGATAAGAGTCACAGTCATTAATTTTAGTGGTTAGTCCGTGACGTTATGACTACGATGACCACGAGTCAAGGAAACGAGAAACAGCACTTTCTGTGTTAGAGATTCTATGGGACAAAAACAAACTAGGCCTACTATATGTATGCCACTACAACAACGACTCTCTTCCCCAGAAGTCAAATAATGTCAGTCTATTTCTTCGTACTTGGTATTCATTCCCAGGTATGTGTTTCATGAAGATCTCAAAATTACAAATTATATCAGTTTTTGATAATAATTTATATACATATATAATAAACATTAAGTTCCCCTATTTGGGCCTCTGCCGGACAGTGACGTCCAGTCCAATCCAATCTGGAGGAGTGAAGGAAGCACGTGCGCCGTTTTTTATCCTCTATTATCAGCGTCGTAATATTACTTGTAAGTATATAAACATGTCGCCCCAGCAAATACACAGCAAACCTTCGTCAGGCGTACGGACATCAAAACACAATATGAAATACCTTGTTCTCTTTTCATCCCTTTGCTGTTTATCAAACTTTGTGAACGGTAAGTCTCTCTCTCTCAAAATATCACATTTTTTTTCTATCATGTGGGGATTATGTATTTTAAAATTTCGTCCATAATTTTCCTAAAACACCTAGTAAACAAACTGAATAACGGCAATATATATACATGTAAATGGATGATATCGTTAGTTTAGTTGTTTAGTTATCATTACCAGTGTTACAGTAATTGTTTTCATCGATGTTCTCGATATCGCAAGGCCAGTTTGATCTATTTGAGAGATTTAAAACATATCTCTTTCATTTATATCCGTGCAATTTTATTGCAAGTTTCATATTTTCTCTGGTTCCAGCCTATACGTATAAGAGACATGCAACTCCCGTCTTGTCCAACACTTACCTGAACCGATTCTGCCCGGTTATAAAGTGTCCAAAGCCTACCTACCCGGCACGTTGCCGTGTGGTCCGACTCTTCAGGTACAAGGGCAGATTATGTAGAGGGTGTTACAAAAATATCTGCCAACGACGTACAGTGCGTTACTACTATCCATACTACAGGTAAGTGATCTCTCTCATACATGCTTTAGAAATTTGGAGCTAATATCATCAAATTTCGGGATAACATCTTGATATTTCGAGATAATCGTATTTTGATTATCAAAATGAATTAAAACAAGTGATTAATGAATTTAATTTTAAAGTCAACATACTTTATACAATGGGTGACAAACTGTAGCCAGTGACCGCAGTTGATCTTTTTATCGAGCTACACATAATCCGTGTTTTTACAAGAATCTAGAAAAGCAAAGATTTTGCTACAGCTGACTCTTAATACTTTGAGGTCATTCCACAGCTTCAATATCCTTGAACTGTCTACTTGTCGAATTAATATATCTCAATGTCGATACCGTTTAGCGGTTTTGAGTTACGATCCTAATGTTTTGAGATATTACATCGAAAATTCAAAATGAAAACTGGGTACAAATATACTATTTTTTTGAAGTGTCAATGTACTTTTTGGCCTACCGGTATGATTAAATAGAGACTTACTGTTATGGATTCTATACTCTGTGCTGAGCACAATAAAATTTGAGAATTTTCTTAAATCTGAGAATTTTCTCCAACTTCTATTCCAACTACTCAGCCAATCAGAATTCAGTAGGCCATTAGCTGGAGTTGAGTAGCCCAAGTTTTATATGTTGCCCAGTCCTGACCTCCTGTCTGTCCTTGGTTGTTGTTTTTCAAACAATCCTATTTTTGTTGATCAGTTAGTTTGAATTAATATTATAACTTTTTTCAGATATCGGCGATTTTCATAAAACTGTGCTGTTCTTCTCCTTGCTCCAGACTTTGGATATCCGAGTGAGGGTATGATCGACAAAATACTCGGATGTGTTCCGTTATCCGTATCAAATCTACAATCTATGTGCAGGTTTATAATAAATGCATATATTTATTGACACAACAACTACAGCTGTGCAGATGTTCAAAACTTTTTTTTGTTTGTTTTGTTTTGTTGTTGTTTAACGTCCCACTCAAGAATACTTAACTCATATGGAGACGTCACCGTGTGCCGTTGAAGGGCTACAAATTGTGCCTACTGCTGGCCGTAGAGCAGGGAGGGTTCTTTAACGTGCATACACCTACTGTGACACGGGACCTCGGTTTTTACTGTCTCATCCGAAGGACAGGGACGGCCAATCGCGGAGTGGCACTTACGCGGCTCGAACGCGAGTCTTCCGATTCGCAGTCGAACACGCTAACCCTCGGCCACCGAGGCCCCTTCAACACTTTAATTGTGAATCCTAACGGATGTGTAGAATAGACATGTTCTAAAGGAAGCAGCCAATGAAAATATCTAGCAAGGGACCAATCAAAATCATCCATTCAACTATTGCAGCCAATCACTGTCGACTCGCTTATGGCACATGTATAAATAAAGGTGAGAAGCGAGACGAGACTTCCTTCATTCTGAAATAGAGTGTTGCAGAGACTATGTCAGCAAGCACTAAGTAGGCCTACTCAGCTCGGCAGTAGTTATATGTGTTTCTCAGACTAATTGTAACTTCTGTCTAGTTGTCATGTTTTCATTTTTGTATTTATCCAAACCTAAGGAAATTTAAAAATTAAAAAGACACTACTACCGGAATAACAAACTACAATTTAGAAGCCTCACCTTGACTTAGATGCTGTAAAGTAGTATCCTTTCTGATATATCTTATTTTAACAAATAAAATAATCAACATGTGACTACTTTAAAGTAGTCATGTTGAATATATTATTTGTTAAAATAAGATATATCAGAAAGGACAGTGATATTATGTTTTACTTTTTGGATCTACCAGGCGTTTCACCAAAAGACAAGAACATGATAATTATCATCATGTTCTTAATTTTGGTACCCTCCCCACTCCGGGAAATCCAAAAAGTAAGAACACTATGATGAAAGTAGTGTCGGAGCCCTGGGTCTCGGAGTGGTTCTACGGACACATACCTGTATAACCTTAATACAAAAGGGTTCGATGCGCATTTGTAAATATACAGCCATTTTTAATCCGTTATATATTGATTCATAATAAATTTATTATCATTGAAAATCGGTGTTCAGAATGGTAATTGGTCTAAGAGAGCCAGACCGGTGATTGGTCGACGCAGAGGCAGGCCGGTGATTGGTCGACGTAGAGGCAGGCCGGTGATTGGTCGATATATATGCAGACCGGGTGATTGGTTAAGGCAGAGGCAGACAGGTATTTGGTCGATGCAGCCACCAAGTAAACCAATAAAGGATTTGAATTAATTAATGTCCTGGTCTAAATCTCACCGAAAAGAGTTCATTTTGGTAAAAAATGGACCAATGTGATTTTTTTTCTATATTCAATGAAAATAAAAACACACATACACTAAGAATATAGATATTTTTAATATCCTTTTATAATTCGTCAAATGTTCCAATTATATGATTAAGTATACAGATGATGCTTGTCAGAGCAGTTCTGATCTGTATACCACTGACTGTGACACAGTGAGACTACAGACCGCTCTATACAAAGTCGCGCCATAGTACATCAGCACTAATCACTTTGTGAACTTCCTTATGTTGTATATATACAGAGTTTTTTCTCCTTCAGTAGTCTATTATCATAAATATTTGGTCCTTTCCGCTGTATCTTTATCACAAATGTCCGTTTATGAGATCGGGTCTTCCATTGTGTAGTTTGAGCATTTTGAATCTGAAAATAAGAAAAAAAAAATGATTCCAATACTAATTCGTAAAGAACAAAGACTGTTGAGTAGGAAAAAAAACAACAACAAAAGTTATTCCAATACTCATTCATAAGGGAGAACGACAGTTGAACATATTAGTGCTCCCTTTCTAAGGAATTTTACTCACCAAAATTGACTTCAAAAAATCAGTTCATTGCAAAGTTTTTAACATAACTTTACTGATTTTGAGAGATGTAGCTACCGCCCGCTTTATATCATCAAAAATGAAAAATTGTATGCACTTTGGTATACAATTGCACTGACTTAAAGTAAGTCCTAATTTAAGCTGCACGTGCTTCAGAAAAGCTCATTAAAAGATGCAAGTTCAGCTTTAAGTAAAAAAAAAAGAGACTCACGGAAAATGTGTAGGCCTGTCGATGCTTTACAGCAAACAACAATCCTCTTATTTTTCCTATTTTTGGACGACCCTGTGCAAATTGTCCATTGATATAATAACTTTCCAGTTTTGGCCAACAATACAGATAATGACGTGTGAGAGACCCCACCGAGAGAACCGAAATTAAACAGGAATACAATGTGTTTGTTAATTGTATATATACAATTGCATGTAAACTGATAGCGATCTAATTTAATTCATATACATTTACAAATTATGTGTTAAATTTGGGGGCCCCGTGGCCGAGTGGTTAGCGTGTTCGACTTTGAATCGGTGGGTCCGGGGTTCGAATCCGCATAGTGCCACTCCGCGATTGGTCGTCCCTGTCTTCCGGATGAGACAGTAAAAACTGATGTCCCGTGTCACAGTAGGTGTTAGCACGTTAAAGAACCCTCCCTGCTCTATGGCCATAAGTGCCGAACATAGGCAAAATTTGTCGCCCTTCACCGGCACACGGTGACGTCTCCATATAAGTGAAATATTCTTGAGCGGGGCGTTAAACAAATATACAACCAACATCTGTTAAATTTGCACTTCCAATGCATGTTTAGTTGGTACGTGGATCCAGTATTTTTTTCTCTCTATCCTCGACAATATTTCTCAGCATAATGCGAATTCCTTCGTCATTTTTCACGAAAGTCCATGAAAGAAGTACATGTATGTAACCCATAGATGTGCAGCACTGGACTATTCAGCCTAAAAACAAGACCAATCTTTTACTGCAAACAATCACGGAAAAGGAAAATTGTCCACGACCCCATGAGGCTACGTCTAAATGTTTCTCAGATTTAATGCAAGCCTGAATACCCCTTCCTCAGGAAAAAAGAAAAGTATGGTATTGGTATGGTATTGTTGTTTAACGTCCCACTCACGAAAAAAAAAAGGAAATTAAAATGACTAGATATGGTCCTATTCCTCAAGTCTTTGTTGTAGCATTTGTGGAGGCTGATGCCCATAGCATCACATTCCGAGGCCAAGTTTCCCGACCGGCGGATCTCATATTTTATTTCACATTTTATTCTCCAACATTGGCAATATCGAAAATAAAACACCGTAGCATACACTGTTCGTGTTGCCTTCAACTCAAGTCTCCTTGTCATCGATCTATGTGTCTCACAGGTAAAGCGCGATAGAAATTATGCGGTTATTAAACATTATGATATATATATTACCTGTGAAAGTTCGTGCGTGTATAATATATGTCAACGTATTATAAACGGAATACATTACTTCACATATTTATTTCACATACATTGTATAAGTCAGGACAAAAATTCAATTCCTTATAATAAAGTTATCAATGTGGCCATTATTTGTCAGCGAATAAACATATAATGGTAATATTATCTACACCGTTCAAGTAGGAAAAAAAACTTGTGCACTAAGTTTCTCTGACCCTGAAAACCAAGTAAACAACATCCAATCTGCTTTTGTTGAACATGTAACGGTGAACATGCGGAAAGCATGGCGCGCGTGCTGCTAATGTCGCTGGCCCGATTAACGAACCAGCTAGTGGTTATATGTGTCTCAGCTCTATTTATAGTAACACTGACACATCTCTCGTGCTACTTACATGTTACTTTTTCTCCGTCGGTGTCTCGTGTTGCTTGTGGGCATTATTCACCAGCTTCTGTACATTTTTTCTCGTATGTCCCCCGGGATCAGGGTGTTGCGCGTGTTGGCTTGCCTCTTTCTTTGTGCGACCTTTTCCGCTATGACTCGAGTGGACAAACTTCTCCTGTTCAATGTTGTAGTCGTCTAGTTCGTCCATGTATTTCTCGTCAGCATTCGACATTTTTCTGTTTACTTCTGCGGTACGACGTGGCAAGATAGATAATATGAACTGTACTAGTCGGCTAGGTGCAATGAACTGTAACAGGTAGACACTCATTGGAGGAACGTGAACTTTCCCGGGTTACGATATGAAAAGCACGTGGTCATTGTTTACTTATACCAATAAAAACAGTATTAACCCAGCTAAAGTCATATTCGTAAACATATGTTTTGATGATAGTTAAATCTTCTATTCGGAGGCAATGAACTGACTGACTGGTCAACCGAACGCTAATCTGAACATTGATCCAAACGAATTTATGAGTTAAAAAAAACCAAACAAACCAACAACAACACTTAGCTAGAGGTCCAATTATTTGACCTAAGAAAGGACATCACCTCAGTTCGACAGTTGACATTTTGTCACCGTGTCCCACGATTCCTGTTATGCACGCGAAACGCCTACATGTATGTGGAAGATTTCATTTGTACTTTAAAAAAAACAGGAGGATCAAAGGTATCAAGAACACCAGGGGATGGACTTAAAAAAAGAGGGGGAAATCTACAAATACACACGTATGCAGAAATGTTGCCAACGAAAACACCGCGTTTTATCAAGCAATTAGGGGATACTAAACGTTAGAGGCAAACTAGCAATACATAATAGCCTAGCTAATTCCAGCGAATATACTCAAAATAACCCGCCCTAAAACTTGTTTTGCCCAAGGGTGTGACAAATATTGGAGACCAGCTTGATATCCCTTCAGCCGATAATGATTGCTGGAAAATATATCTGAAATCTGCTTTGAGGTATAAAAAGTCTAAATTGTGTAAAGGTTACCACGATGTCAGGCTCGTGTTCTGGTCTGTAATCGGTCGGTTGTAAGGACACCTGTCCATATCAAACAAACTTTTTACGGCCTGCAACTTAAATTGTTTCAGATTCAATTCATACATTTGGCGATTAGATGTTTTGATGACAAATTTACCAACTTTTAGCTGCGCGTCATTTTTAACCGCTAGCCTAGCATCGCCCATGCAAAATACAGTCTAACAGACCACCCAAGAGAGGAAGCAAAAATTTTGCATGCTAAAAAGAACAATTAATTTGAACCTCGTTAAGGTGGTGGTATTGATATTGGTACAAAGGCTCATGTTTCCTTTTCAAAAGTCTAAATTATTTCGACACGGAACCTTTTCATAAAAAATTACAATACTTGTCATGTATTTTTCTTTTCGTTAGCTTATTTCCGGCGGGTTAAGGGATAAACGAACTTTTGATATCAGTCTAGTAGCCCAATACTTTCACGTGACAGTTGCTGTTATATGTCCATTATTAATCGTGCATGGATCCAGGATTTTTTCTCGGGGGGGGGGGGGGG